>APFE031455528.1:78654-93114 GCA_000404065.3 Pinus taeda
CATCATTAAATATGCGTAAGTTAGCTATGTTATTAGGGTAGATGGTTTGTATAAAATTTTAAGAGTAAATCTATCCCTAATCATTGACATTCTAAAAGCTGCTTTCACTCGAGCATTGATAATTGCATTACGTGTATGTGATACAACAGTGATGTTAAACTTTTGGAAGTTAGAGATCAGTCTCCATACCTCTTGTTGGTAAATTTTGAGATGCGGTGATAAGAAATGAATTGTGTTACATACCTGTCATACCACTATCTCTAAATCACCTACTTTAAGCATGACCACATTGAGGCTGATGGATTTCTGCAAGCCCAACACGAGTACTTCATAATCAAAAACATTGTTCGTGCACTCAAAATCCAAGCAACTTGAAAGTAGATGTGCTCAGTTGTTTGGGTTGATGAAGACACACCCAGCTCTTGAGTCATCCTGTGTCTTTGATCTGTTGAAGTACATGGTCAACAACTCATCTATACACAAACCATTCAACACACTTGTACTACTGCTACAAACCAAGTGGACCAACTATAAGTAGGTGATGTGGGAACACCACAAGACGAGTCTACAAACTAGGTGGACCAACTATAAGTAGGTGGTGTGGGAACACCACAAGTCGACACATGGCAAGTAGGTGAGAGAAGTGGCATATAATGTGGACCAATGAGAGCTTGCTCCATGGCCCAATCCCATGGTGCCACATGGCACCTCAAGTTAGGCCCAAGGGGCCTTGCCATGGTGCAACCTCTATTTTTGTCTTATTCTCATGGTTATGGGAGTCGTTACAATATGGACATATGATTTCCATATATTATATAGTTTGAAAACTATATTAAAACCAAAATTGGGCTTTAAAACCATATTAAAGAAAAATTATAATTCCATGGGTTTCAATAAGCCAAAACGACACAATAATAAGTAAATCAATATGAATATGCCAACCATTGTGCAAATCACAATATTTTTCTCTTTCACCCTCACACTTTGTTATCAAATTCCATTTGAATGTTTCAAAGGGGACCGTGGAGAATACATGAGAGATGAGGGTGCAAGTAGGTCAATGAAGCCATGAATCTCAAGAAGATTCTAGGAATAATTTTCAAGCATATGTTAGGGAATATTTGAAAGGATGTTCTGTTTGAGGAATATTTAAGGAATCTTTAATAATCTTGGAGGGAAGATTTTTTATGGTGTTATAACTATGCTGAGCTTATACTCAAATGAACTAGTTTTTCGCTATGAGTCTAAAGGCATAGTCCATTTCCTCATTTAAGTAGCACAATATTTTCCCATGTCCAAGAAGAGAATATTGTGAGAAATATTTGGGGAGCCCAAATTTGACTGAGTTGGGAAGGCGTCAATTTTACAGTCATATTTCAGATCCTTTTGCAATGAACATAATGGCATGGGAGGTTGCTTCATCCGAGTAGTCGATTTTCATGCAGTCCCCAAAATTGGAGGTATAAGATGCATTTTATCCATGTCCTTATTTGATTTTTTTAGATGATGTTTTGATTATGAGATCCATGTATGCCATGTTGTCATAGGATCTTTGTACGCCGCTTTATATGAAATATTCATATTTGGTCATAATGAAATATTTTTTTTTTCAATTGGAGTTCTTGTAAAAGAACATATTTAGGGAGAGAGATATAACACTCTATTTAAGGGATTTGTTCTTGTATTTAAAAATAATACATCATGTACCCATTATTATCTTGAAACATTTAATGAATTGACCTCCCCACTCTTGACATCCTGCCCAGAGATGTAACCCACATTGGGTGAACTCCGTTGTGAAGTTGTGTGTGTTTGTTGACTGGATGGTTTCCTTTATGTTTAAATAATAATATACTAGTCTTTTCCTTATTTATGAGGGTTATATAGGTACCCATGAAAGCCTATGATAAATAATTAATTCATTTAACTTCTATGAGGGTAAGAGGGTTGAATAAACAAACTATTATGCAACTAGCTCACAAGATACAAGAAAATATAGATCAATGATATGATAAATAACCTCTTAAAGGGGGAAATCTCCCTTACATGAAATAAACTAACAATTATAGGATGATACAAATGAAAAGACCTCATTTGTATGTATAGGAGTCTAAGGGGTCACAATATAAACAGAGTACATAACAATAATAATGCAAGGGCACAACAATAATAATAGTGGGCTTGTATGGGGCACAACAATAAAAATATGGGGGCTACACTAACAATAACAATAAATGGGATACACTACTATTATAGGGACCTAACATCCTCCTCTCCTTCAAAAATTTGTTTTCCTGAATATTTGAGTAGTTCTAGGTTCTTCTCTATAAAATTGTCATCCTCCCATGTGGAATCTTTAGTAGGTAAGTTCTTCTAATTAATGAGATACTCCGAAATTGATCAATTTCATAGCTGTCAGGTTCTTATTTACAAGATTTCTTCGGGCACCAATACGGTTTTTCCTTCCTCATCAAGTTCTAACAATATTGTTTGAACTAGGAGCTTGTCTGTAATAACCTTCCTTAAGCATGAAACATGGAAAATTAGGTGTACTCAAGAAGATGCAGGAAGCTCCAATTTGTATCCCATAGTACCAATCTTTTGAAACACCTTGTAAATACTATAGTACTTGGGTGATAATTTATTATCCTTCCTATATTCCTTGAGCAAATATTATTTGTACATTGTAGCCATAAAAATACTCGATCATCTACATCAAAACTTCTTTCACTGCGATGCTGATATTCCTGTTGTTTCATTCGATTCTGCACCTAAGTGAGGTTATCCTTTAAGAATTGGGGAACATGTTCTTGATGCTCAATGTGATATTACACTACTTGAACCTTAGAATTTTCTCTCAAATATGATGTGATAGATGGTGGATGATATCCATAAAGTGCCATAAATGCAGTCATTTTTGCTGCAGTATGGAAGGAAGTGTTATACCACCATTCAGCCAGTGGTAACCACTTAACCAATTGTGTTTTTTTATGATACAAAAAGCAACAAAGATATCCTTCCAAACATTTGTTCACTCACTAGTACAAAATGAGACATTAGTGACTACGTGACTAAAAACGTTAGTCACCACAATTATTTCAGGTGAATTACTACTAGACTTGACCAAGTTTGAGTTACCGAACTAAAAGTGACTAACTTAAATGACTAATTTAGTCTAGGGATCAAATATATGACTAGAATTAAGTGACTCAACTAAAAGCGACTAACTTAAATGACAAATTTATTCTAGGACTAAAATATATGACTAGAGAATAAGTGAAAAAAATTAAAAACGATTAGCATAAATTAAAAATGATTAAGGCTTTACTTGTAAGGACACATTATCATATTTATAATTGTTCATGTTGGATTTGACATATTTAGTTAACATATCTATGACATAGTAAACACTCTTAAGCTTCACATGAGTACATGAATGCATCAAAAACCTTCATATTTAAGCTCTTTAATAATTGTGAAAAGGGTTTACAAATTTGCATCATCGTCAAATTTTGTTGTTGATACATTTATTCTTACATTTTTCTAACACATTTGATATTTTAACTAGACACTTACACAAATAAATGCATGGGAACATGAAATGACTTGGTTCATAAGGATAACAATTCACTATTTTTAAGATTATCTTGATGGTTTACTTGCTTTCCTTTTTATAGATGTATGATCAATTTCTAATTTGAAATGTCACATATTAACACACATTAATGAGATAGTGATTGAAGCCAAATAGTGCCACTATTGGTGCACTCTACACATAATTTAGACAAAGCATGCAATTCTTAGATATTTCATGTTGACATGATATGGAATTCCTTATTATTTAGGGGTGCTTTAAAATTTACATTGATCTGTAGCCTTAATGGAAATTTGTTCTAAATATAGGGTGGTTAATGTGTTCACCCACTAATGGTATTGATCATGGTTCTTTAGTTGTAATTACACACTTTGGAATGTTACAAATACATCATTTGGGTCACAATTTTACTTTTACAAACTACCCAACTATAAATGGTGATAAATCAATGATAAATGGATAACATTTTAATGTTACAAATGTGCAAGTTGTCCACTTTCAACTTTGTTTTCTTCATTGTCCTTAGTAACAATGAAAAGTTTGCATATTTACTTTATTTATCATTGCAAACACATCACTCTTTGACGTCTCAAACATAGTCAATATTATTGGTGTATGATCTCTTACTTATGGAATGGTATCTTGATGATGATAAAAAACTCTCAATCTTCAATGCTAATGAATATGATGAATAAATGATATAATTCCTTGTATAGACACAATTTATGATTCATTTTCTATTTTTATTGTGCCATTGTATATATGCTTCACTAGCATCTCATGTTATATGGTTAATTGAGCAATTTTTATTTTTCATTTTTCAAGTATAATTTCTTTGCATAAATAAGCATAGTTTTCTAAATAAAATCATTGAAAATTTGTTCATAATTCATGGTTTGTTTGACTATTCTCACACTTATCCCTAACCTTTTACTTTGAGAGCGAGTAGTGTCAAATCACTAGTCTTTGTTAAGGAACTTTCCTTCATTACTCAATGACCTAGCTTAGCTCGATCTTTATGGATTTCCCCCTTAGACAAGGATATCCTTTAGTGTAGTTTAAAGAGTGAGAGAAAGACACCAACATGACATTGGTTGGCTTACTTGAGAGTTGTCATTTAGGCATTCTAAGTGGGGTTAAGACCTTTTTTTCTATGAGAGTTTTTGCATGACGACACAATTTAGAAAATGGTTACAAGAAAATTAGTTTACCTTATTTCCATCACCTAAACTACCTCCAATAAAATCATGAGATTTTAATAACTTCTAATTTTGATAAACAATTAATTCAATAAAATTTAAAAAATAAGCTTATTATTGTTATTGTTAATTTTTGAATATGGAAAAATAGACAACTATAGTGAGCTTGTACTTACGTGACAGTGATCAATTCTATCCACTGCCACAATCACCTCCAACTATACCCACATTACATCACACCTAGTACGCTAAGCTAATCTAAGCTGAAACCAATAACATTATAAAAAATGCCTTAACAACCCCTTCCATCATCAACAAATCCACACCATGGAGAAAATTAAAACTAACCTTTAATATTAAAAAATATAGCCATTTTATTTTATTTAAAAAGCAATTTTAACACAATCACCTCCATGTATACCCACATTACCTCACATGCTGTACACTAAGCTAATATAAGTTTAAACCAATGACATTATAAAAAATACCTTAACAACCCATTCCATCATCAACTAACCCACACCATCGAGCAAATTAAAACTAATTTTTAATATTAAAAAATATAGCCATTTTATTTTATTTCAAAATCAATTTTAATATCTGATTTTAGGAAACTTGGTAAAATAAAATTTAATGTGAAAAGTGTAAGCAAATAAAATTTAGTGCGTGAAATGATATGAAAATAAACTATTATAATCCACTAGTTTATTATAAATGATTTAGGCTCATGTGCCCAAATCGGTTCAAATAAAATTCTTTTGCAAGTGAAAGGAGTATAAATAAATATTTCACTAAATTGTTATAACAAGTCTGATGCTACGTGTCAAAATTGGCATTTCGATTATGTAAAACAATGAATAGGCGCTCATATGAAACAAACAAAGGCTACAGGTTGGATTTATTGCAACACATGCATGTTAGATCAATAAGTGTCTCTAATTTACATAATTCTGCCAATCATCTTCTTGGTGGGCTGCAGTATTGCAGCAATAATGCTACAACTCCTGGGACTCCCTTCATTACTTTTATCAACCCGGTAGTTCGTAACAAACTTGGAAGCGATGGTGCTGTATGCACAAGTACTAGCTCTTGTCGCAGTTGTCATTTGGTCAGCTAGCAAAAGTCCGCTAGGAGCTTAAGCCAACTTCTATGAGCTCTTAGAATAAGATTTTTAATTGATGGATGAAAGCTAACTCGAAGAAATCTAATCTATTTGTGAAAAGAGATTGAAAAGCTGAAGGAAAGCACAAACCCTAGCAAACGCTAATTCTACCAGCTAGTCCTACTGATGCAAAGATGAGAATGCAAACTACTGAAAGAGATGCCATTACTTTTATGAAGGTAAAATACATGTGTCTAGACTACCTTTGTCCTAGGAAAACATCTTTTTGTATTTTTGATTAAGTTGTCAGTTTCATCATGCATATGCTTTTACTGTTCTTTATTGTGCAGGGGTGGATCAAGGAGGAGAAATGCTTGGAAAAGGTTGGGAAGGTTCAGAGAGGGTCTAAGGAGTCCCTAACACCCTTCCAAAGAGTTTCACAAAGTTTGGCTATCAAGAAACCTCATTTGTGAGCTTCTACAGGAAGTCTGCAGGGGTTCTACAGGATGTTCAAAGATTTCTATAGGATGTTCAGAGATTTCTACAGGATGTTCAGAAATTTCTACAGGATGTCTAAAAAGTGGATTTTAGAGGATGGGTGAGTGAGGGAAGATGCATGAATGGGTAGGGAGGTAGGATAGGGGCCTGGAGTGACCCAGGGACTGGTGGATGGAGTGGTGAGAGGGTGTAGAAGGCTGATTTGACTTAAAGAAGGCTAAGACAATGATTGAGCAAGAAGGTAGGGTTACGTGGGCAAAAGGATAGATGAGAGATGAGGAACCTAGCTAGGAGATGGAATAGGTGGCTCTGATGAAGCTTAGGTTGATGAAAGAGTGGTAGAGATGCCCTGCACGGTGTACATTCAACTAAATCAACAAAGTCTTGCAAATAATAAACGTCCTAGCTAATCTAGTCTAACTATCAAGAACATGAATGAACAATAGCTTTATTTCGAAAGAAAATCATCGACATCAACTACGGAAAGAAACATTTCAGATATTTAAACCCATAACTAATTTCTGCAAATGAAAACAGTACACTAAGGATTGCATGGTCAAGCAAACTAGTTTTTTTGTTGGGATAACACTATTTCTTCAATTCCAGCCGCTGGTCCAATAAGCATGAGGTGAAACTGAGAGTGTTGTTGACCCTTTTCTTGGAGCTTTTTCTGTTATTATCCTACCAGCCTATTTTAAACACCTGAAGCAATTCTATTCATAAACAATGATCTATCTAATCAACACAACTAAATCTGCCTAACAGAAATACGTTTCAAATGCATAAAAGGAAAACAAGGATGCATAAAGGAAAAGAAACAATACAAAAAGGAAGCGCTATGCTCTCAGGTTGGGCCCAACCCTGAGAGCTATGGCTCCTATAGAAAACTCAGAGTTGATATAAAATCGAACTACTTCTCATTATCAAAAAATAGTCATAAGAGTTATGCCAAAATGGCTACAAGATAACAAGCTAAAGCTAACAACACTGTAGTGCAAAATATGAAATGGTTTCAAAAGTCCCTTATGAAGGCTGAGGCCTTAACATTTATACACTACGAGGGCCCTAGCTGGCTTCCTAAATCTATGGGACTTGGCTGTGCAAACTGTGAGTAGACAATCCCTTCCAAAATCTGCTTGGCTACCTTCTAGATCTGGTTTTGGTGGCCTTTGGAGCTCGGAGTTGTGGGTGAAGATCCCAAGGAAGGGCTATTTAATGCCATAGACAACCCCACTATGAATCCTCACCTCAAGCTTGGTTATTTTCTTGCCCCTGATTACTCGATTTTGCTCCAACATGTGTCAAAAAACCTGAAATGAGCACGTGTTAGCCACCTAGGAAGAGTGACTACCCTTATTCGTACAAATGACATAAACATATTGAAAAATAATGCATAAGCTATGAAAAATGAAGGATTGAACAAGGATTGGACAATGATAATTAGGCCAAATGAGCCCAACAAATTACCAAATTTGGGGCTCATCATCACCCCCTGCTAAAAGGGTTTCTCATCCTTTGAGCAACTAGTCCAGCTCCTCGTCTTTCATTGCTTTAATTTCCACCCTCACATCCCAAGCTTCTGAAGTAGTATCCTCCTCACTGTCATGGAATTCGGCCTTCCTTTCCACCTCTTCCCACTGCTTATGCTCTTCTTCTTCTGTGCATCCTTCGAACAATCCCAAAAGCAAAGGTGGACTTAGCTTGAGGGCTATCCATCTAGCCTGGAGGTTCTGCATAGACTTCTTGTAGAGAGGCACTTATGCCAAGGCCTCCCTCATTCGAGTTGGAGTGTGATATTCCCTGATTTTGAGGCTGTGGGACAATGTGTTCCACCTACGGGTGCTAGCATGAACACAATTGTCCCCTAATAATCGCTCCATATCCTCGAAGTGTGCTATGGCCTGAGCTTGCCAATCCATGTACACTAATAAAGCCTGAGAGTTGGTTGCCAGGTGTTGGTTAGCGGATATCAATGCTAAGGGGTCCCCTGGCTCTGCTCTAATCAGTAGTGGTTCATGTAGTTCTCGGTCCATGACATTTTTTACCTCGGCTACTCTCTTTTCTTCATGGTTGAACCATGAGGTCATTACCATCAGCTGCATGTCCCCTACTGCTGTGTTGGGGTCCCACGAGCTGATGTTCGGAAGGGTGAAATTATGAAGGTAAAACTCTAAAATCTTAGCCTTACCTTGCGATGAACTGTCGTTACATAAATCCATGAACTGCGGGGAGTTTTGGATTTGGGAGATACCCCTCTGTGCTAATGTGTTGATTTGGAATTGTAGCCACTGATCCCTTAGGTATAGGCCATAGGATTTGGCTGGTTGCCTACATTGTAGAGCTTCCATTGCCCAACTTGCCATGCAGGCTAGTTGTGCCTCCTTTTCTTGCATCTTCTATTTTAGAGATTGTATATCTATGCCTCCCTGTAATTCCCTTTCCTGTAGTTGCCAGTTTAGTTCCTCAAGATCAGCTTGTATTCCTTCTTTTTCTTGATGTTCTTCTGTAGTGTCCTTGGCTGCTATGTCCTCTTCTTTCCTCTGTCCCTGTAGCTGTAGATGCTACCTAAGCAGCTCATTCTCTTCTTAACTTGGCCTGTTGGGAGCTTTCCACATGCCGTACTCTTGCCAACTCCCTTTGTGTTATCTTGAGCCTTTCCTCTAGAGGCCCTATATCTGCTACCCCCTTAGATTTAGCGATCCTCATCCAAGTGTGGGTTCATACTCTTTCTTCCTCTAGTGCTAGAAACAGTGGCACTGTGATTTTTTGAGGAATAATTTTGCCGGCCTCCAAAAAGTTATAATAAGAGCTCAGGCTGGGCTGGGGACTTGGTTCCATGATGACATCGGTCTTCTCCTCCTCCTGTGGTGACTTGGCTACTCTTTACTTCATCTGCTCAGTTTCGTTCAGCTTAGCCAAAGTTTCCTGTAGGATAGCCTCGACATCCTATAGAGGGGCTTTCGAGTTCAACTTCTCCATCCTTTCTCTCCATGAGGATGTTTTTGGGCTCCCCCGCTCATAAGTAATGGATGCCCTGCATGGAGACCTATCCTTTGGTGTGGTAGGGGTATCCACAATTGTGATTGGCTCTTTTGATGGAGGCTAGGGTTTGCCAGTCTTAATCCTCACACTCCTTGCTTTAAAATACAGAGGAGTCTCCCTCTTTCATTTTTTCTTCGGCTTGGGAGAGGTAATTAGGGTGGCCAACACAGCTTCTGCCTCCCTAGCTATAATTTTGGTCGATTTCTCCTTCTGCTATCCTTTTCTGGCCTTCCTGTAGAAAGTCCTGTAGTGGCTGGTCTATGGCTTCCTGTCGAAGCCGTTTTTAAACTTCCTGTAGAAATAGCCTTCTGGTTTCCTGTAGAAGTAGATGGCACTGTTTGAGCCTGCTTGGTTGAGGGGGATTTTTCCTTTAGCTTGGCTAAGGCTACTTTAGGGGTGCCCTTACTGGCTTGGACTTTCTCAGTCCTTTCTACCCTGCTCTGTAGTCTTTTCTCCCTAGGTGTTGGTGTAATTTTACCACCCCCTGTTTTGGAAGTCTGGCATTTTTATTGTGTTTCTTTTTGTTCTTTCTTTGGTTTTCTTCTCAGGGTTTCTTGACCTTTACATTTCTTCTCTGCCTGAGTGTGCTCCTTCTCCTCGCTGCTGGAGGAAGTGAGCTCCTCGCCAAAACTCGGATGTCATCATCCTTAGACATATTCTGAAAAATTTCGCAGGAGAGAGGGATAGTGTAAGTGTGGAGTGCATCCTCCATGAGGAGCTTGATAAGCCCATGATGGGCTAGCTGGTCTGGTGTCCCCTCTCTCTATTTGGTGGCACACTCAATCATGGACTGGAGGAGGAAGTAAGGAATGCTCAATTTCTGTTCTGAGGGTAGGTCCATTTGGTGCCTGAATTCTGTGAGTAACCGGAAATGATAGCCATACACGATGCTAAATCACCCCTCACACGTAATATACTTGATAATTTGGAGGCTGACTTCACTCCAAAACAGTTGTAGGCTAGTTCTTCGAACTCCATTCTTGTCGTCTGAAAATTGTTCCTCTGGCAAGAAGAACTCTTTCTTATCTTTTTGACCCAATTTTCTCTCCTCCTTATCCCAAGGTACCCCCATCGGTAGATCAGTTACTCTGCTAATAAGCTTTGGGGTGAGTCTGAGGGTCAATCCTTTGAAGTTGACAACAGCCAATGTCTTTGACTTCGGCTTCAGGGACCTTAGGAATTCTTCTGTAATTTCATCAACGTGACCTTGAAGCTTGTCACAGAATGGCATCTAGTGTGACGGGAAAACATGTCCACCACCTCAGGGGTTTCCCGTAATTTCTTGGAGTTCGAAGGTTCTTTCCTAATGAACCCTCCCGGCATGGTAAAAAACTCTGTTTTTGTTAGCACTTTAAGCAGACAGGGAATTCTGGGTGTGTTTCCTTCTCAGAGCATAAAAAACAGTATCTTTGTATCAATTACCCTGTGTTGAACTTGCCTGCTCATATACATAAGGAGGACTTTGGGATTTCTCTACATAGAGCGTAGAGATATGTCTCCATTATACACACAGTGATACAAAATTCATAATTTTTCACCGGTGAGCCTTGACAGTGTCTCAATTTTTCTAAAATAGGGATTTTAATTCAAGAATCATGGAGAAAATCTCACATGCAGACCACGAAGACAATTTCATGCAGCAAGAAGAAAACGACTTTCGAATTCATAGAAAAACTTGCATTCACATTTTCCCTACCCCATCAACACGTCGAATGCACCACCTTTTGAATTATTTGCATGGGAAAGTTATGTTCAGGCCTACCTCACTGAGAATTGCCACCCTTGACGTGAACAGTCCAAGCTTCTTCATATGTTGGGTTTCCTGTAGTGCAGCTTCCTATAGAAATTGTTCATGGCTTATGGAGGACGTTACAATGGTTCTAGATGAGTCTGAGCAGCAACAAGACGTTGGAACAAACCGAGAACTCGGGCTAACAACTTGCAGGGGTGGAGGACGCGTACTCGGCCGTAAAACGGTTGTGAGTGTAAATGACTGCCGTGTATCATAAGTTATTCGACTGGTTGATTTTGAAATGCTGCGGAATTCATGGCATGGGGGTGAGTTGTCCCTGCCGATCCGTTGGCAGAAGTCATAGCCATCATTCCCCAGTGTGTCCTTGACCGCTGAATTCTTCCCTCTGCATTCATCGCTGTCATTCCTATCATACTGCCACTTCTCCCCGACTGGACAGTTCCCATGTGTCAATTTCCTATCATTTCGACATAACCAAGCCCATTCGGATCCTACGAGGATGTCTGACTGGCTGTGGTGGCCAGTTGAATGGCTACCAGACTTGTTCAATCCATCCATTCTCACATTCATGCACATTTAGAGTATAGCTTATTTAATTTGATGAAATAAGGTTAGGCACTTATCTGCGTAGCTGTGAACGTGCTTTTTTCAGGTTTTGGGATGAAGAATGCTAGATCTGCTTGCTGCTGCTTTACGCAGAGGTGCTGGAGCTCCTCTTCAATGGTTGCTGCTGGCTACGAGACCTTGAGACCCGATTTCCTAGTGGTGAATACTGCATGCACCAGCTTCGTGAGCTACTGTTTTCTTCATGGTATGTGCTACAGCCGGATCAGGTGCTACAGGATTCCTGTAGGACATCCTATAGTCGTTTCTCCTCTTGGGGTGCATGCTGAAATAAACAGAGTCACGTTCACTGGTGAAGGGTCTTGAGGTCGCCTTGATAGGTAAAGTGTGCGAACCTCTGAATGCTTTATTTTTTATTTGAAAAAAAACAAATTATTATCTGAAAAAATAGGGTTCTGGTATGACTGTGGAGGTATATTCAACCAGATGGTGGCAATGGCAGTGAAAGGAGGTGAAACAAGTGGAGGATGGAAGAAAAGAGTGGCTTCATGCCTCCTCAACAAACTTCAAGCTTCAAATCCTTCTTCATAATCGATTCTGGCCCACCCAAAAGCTCTACAGGATGTTTCCTGTAGAAATACAGAGCTTCCTGTAGAAGGTCCTGTAGCTTGCTGTAGAGGGTTAAACCTTGACCAGATTGTGTCCAAACCTTGGAAAAAATGAGTGTTCATGGAGGGAGTGTATGTGAGGTTGCCTAATAGCTTGGTAGGGACCCTTGCCCTTGAGTTGAGAGGCCTCCTTTTTTCATTGTGTTCTTGCAACCTGCAACAATTTCCAGAGATTAAACTTGTTTTTTTTTCTATTTCTTCCCTCTTCTTCTTTTGCCTTTTTCTTTCT
Organism: Pinus taeda; assembly: GCA_000404065.3. Classification (NCBI taxonomy): domain Eukaryota; kingdom Viridiplantae; phylum Streptophyta; class Pinopsida; order Pinales; family Pinaceae; genus Pinus; species Pinus taeda. Next base: position 91,305 of record APFE031455528.1, read on the forward strand.
TTTTCTTTTTTTGTTTTTTTCTCTTTTTTATTTTTTCTTTTCTTTTTCTTTAAGAGACAGCAAGGGCGCTTGAATGAGGTTTTCAACCCTACTATCTGCCTTGGGTGCCTCAAAGAGGTTTTCACCCAAGGATCTTTTTATTCCAATTCTTTTTCAGAGAGACAACAGGGGCGTCTAAATGAGGTTTTCACCCCTACCATCTACCTTGGGTGCCTCAGAAAGGTTTTGACCCAAGGATATTTTTTTATTGCAATATATATATAATATATATATATATATATAGATATATATAATGATGCTCAGGGTGTGCCCAAAACACAGGCAGAACCCTTCTCTATGACCAGCACTAATTTTTTGATAGTTTTGATGAACTCTTGCCTCGAAAGAGGTTTCTTGTAGATCTTTAGTCGATACCCATTTATGATCATGGGGATGGCTTCTTCACCAATAGTCTGGATAAGGACAGAACCATTGTCATTACACTTCTCCACTGCATATGGTCCTAGCCATCTTGTCCTCAGCTTCCCTTTGAAATCCTTATGTCTGGAATCATACAGCAACGCCCAATCTGCCAGCTGGAATTGTTTGTCATTGAGGTGCCGGTCATGCCATACCTTTCTCTGAGGTTGAACCACTTCTGAGTGGAAGGGGGCTTGCATTCGGTGTTCATCTAACCCATTCAGCTGCAATAACCTTTCTTGTTGAGCATGGCTAAGATCTACATCCAACTGAGCTGCCATCCTCAATGTGTTGTACTCAAACTCGATTGACAACAAAGCTCTCTTCCCATAGACCAGCTCATAAGGTGTGAAACTAGTTGTGGTCTTCCAAGTGGTGTTGTAGGCCCAAGTGTCCTCAACCAGGCGATCTGCCCAATCCCTTCTGTTAATGCTCACCACCTTAGTCAAGATCCCCTCTAATGCTCTATTGGTGACTTCCACTTTCCCATTCGCTTGAGGATGATATGGGGTGGAAGTCCTATGCTTGATCTTGTGATGAGCAAGCATGTCTTCAATCAAATTGGAGGTGAACTGGCTTCCTTGATCGGTGACTAACTCTCTTGGGTAGCCAAATTTGTAGAAAATGTTTTCTCTTAAAAACTCAGCCACCTTTTCTTCTATTGGTGCTTTGATTTCCTTGGTTTTTGCCGACTTTGTCAGATAATCTGTGCACACAATGATGTAAGACTTTTTCCTTGAAGGAGGGTTGATAGGACCCACAAAATCCATACCCCACTTCTCAAATGGCTCAAGAGTCACCTGAGGTTGGAGAGGCATTTCGTCCCTTGGGGTCGGTTTCCCCAACCTTTGGCATCGATCACATTGGCTGATATATCTTCTGACATCTTGATGAAGAGTGGGCCAATAGTAGCCTGCCTGTAGAATTTTGAACGCAGTCCTCTTGGCTGCAAAATGTCCTCCACAAGGCCCATCGTGACAAGTTAGGAGGATGTCAAAGACTTCCTCCTCCCTTACACAACGCCTTAAGATCTGATCAGGGCCAAGTTTGAACAAGTTTCCCCTGATCCAAGTGAATGAGGCACTTTTCCTCATGATTCTACTCTTCTCCTTTGAGGATAAATGCGGAGGGAACTGTGCGGAGACCAGATAGTTCGCTATATTAGCAAACCGCGGGGAGAGTACTGAGATAGCAAACAGATGATCATCTAGCATCTGGTCATCCACTGTTTCTTCTTCACCTGCAGGCAAATCCAATCTAGACAAAAAGTCAGCAACAACATTTTCTTTACCTGGTTTGTCAACGATGGTCAAATCAAACTGCTGCAACAAAAGTAACCATCTAATAATAC
>APFE031455528.1:105663-132264 GCA_000404065.3 Pinus taeda
ATTCATTAATGGCTTAAATTTTTTTATGATCTACCTTAACATACTCAGGAGATTCAATATGTGCCAAATATTCTACCTCCTATGACCGAAGGAAACATTACGATGTTTTTGCATATAGGTGTTTCTCCTTCAATATTTTGAGCACTCTATTGACATGTTGAACATGATCCTTCCAAGACTTGTTGTGGATTAGCATATCATCAAAAAATACTAACACAAATTTGCTAAGGAAGGGTTTGAAAATGGAATTCATCAAACACTGAAATGTGGAAGGTGCATTAATAAGGCCAAAAGGAATGACAAAAAAGTCATACTAACCTTCATGAGTTATGAATGTTGTTTTTGAAATATCTTTAGTCTTCATTCTAATTTGATGACATCCCAAATGAAGATATAGGTTGGTGAATTACATTTTTGCATGTAATTAATCAAAGAATTCATCAATGACGGGAATGGGAAATTTATATTTAATAGTGATATTTTTTAGCTCCCCATAATCCAGAAACATACTCCATGGTCCATCCTTCTTGTGTACCAACACTATTGGAGCAAAGAAACAACTTCGAATAACTTGAATTATACCCATCTCTAACATTTCTACAACCATATGTTCAATTCCACTCTTTTGGTAATAGGGATATCTGTAAGTTTTGATATTTGGAGGAACACTTACTAGAATCAAGTGAATATAATGATCATGATCATGAATAGTTGGGAGGCCTTTGGGAGTGTCAAATAATTTGGAATGATTGTCCAAGATTCTTTGGAGATCTCGTGAAAGAGGAGATCTCAAGAAATAATTATGCCATGTTCTTATTTATTCAAAAGATTTGTCATGCAATTAAAGGTGATTATCTTCATCGATTTCCCTATGATTCCCATTAATTCAATTTCCTTTCCTTCCCATGAAGATTTCGAAAATTTCTTGAAAATTAAAACTTATTGTTGCCAAATATTATAACCATTGGAATCTTAATACAACATTAGCACGTACCATTCGAATGGAAAGCATTTGACTATTTAACACATATTTCCCTATTGTTAGATTGATATTATGACACTTACCTAAGAAATTTATAGTTTCTCCATTTGCAAGCATCACTTGAGACTCTAGTGCTTAATAAAGAAATTAATTTAATTCCTTGGCTATCATACAATCAATAAAATTGTGGTTACTACCAAAATCTATCAACATTATTACCTTTTTGTTCTTGATAAATCCTTCTATCTTGAGAGTTTGAGGAGTATTAATTCCTACCAATACATTACAAGATATGTTCTAATTCATTTTTTCTTTCTCTAGGGTTGATTCCTAGTGTATATCCTCTTATTTAGATGTTTCTAGTTCCTTTTCTTCCTCCTCTTCACAATCTGTGTAAACTAATTTCTTCTCCACACACTTATGACCCTAAGTGTATTTTATATCACAACTATAAAAAAAATCCATTTTGTTTTTTTTCATCCAATTGTTATGCTATCTACCTTGTATGTCGTTGAAGGTGAGGAGTAAGAACAATTATATATTTATAGTTGCAAGTGGAATACTTTCTTATTGCCATTATTTTGTTTCAACTTTTCTTTCCACCTTGAATTCCTTCTCCGATGACTCACATTCTCAAAGGTAAAACTTATGTTGGATGTTATACTTTAAAGTCCCTATGAAGACATCAATAATATGGCCTATCAAATATCTTTTACCTTGATATTCAATATTAGGAATTCCTTGATGTGCTCCACCATTGAATCCTTTTGTTTAAGATTTATCAATTGGCTAAAGAAGCTATTTCTATTTATATCCTCGTAATGTGATACAAATTCTTCCACAAAAATTTTCCATGTGACAATTGATTTACGAGGATAAAGACATATTACCACACAAATTAATTTTGTTCTAAATATAAAAATGCAATGCATACATTTTGTGTGTGTGGTACATCATGTAGATGAAATAATTTCTCCATCTTTGGTATCCATGTTACCGGATCCTTGTGATCAAACTTCCTCATATCTATCTTTGAAATGTGGTGGGTATTAAACCTAATGTTGGAGTCTCTGAATTCATAGTTCATTTTCTTTTTGTCATAATACTGATTTTCAAGGAGTACCTTGTTACGACTAGGAAGCATTTCTTGTAACAACTTTAGCAAACCTTCCTTCAAACCTTCCTTGTTTTCTTTTAAACTATTCTTCAAATCCTACATGTTTCCTTTCATATTTTCTTCTATACCATCCATCTTAGTTTCTAGTTAATTTTTTGTGAGTTTTGTGAGAGCGAAAATTGTTGCACTTGGTCTCATAATTTTGATACATCATGTTGCATTTCTTCCTCTTCTTCATGCATCCTAGTAGAGATTTTTGGTTGCTTACTAGGTGTGTATGTTTTTTTTTGTTTTGAGGCATTTCAACATCAAACAATGATATGTATGATTAATTATTTCCTTTGAATCACTTCAAACTAATTTCCAAACAAAATTTATTCTAATTTTGAAAAAATACATACCTTTTGCTTTCTTTTTAGAACTCGATATTGAAATTGTTTTATCTCTTAATTTCGAATCTCTAAGGTCTGAAATTTGTCCGGTTCTAACACTATGAATCTTCTTTCTACCACCACAACTATGACGAAGAGTGGATTCTTCAAGAAACACTTATGCCCAATATCCCACGATGACCTGATTATAGACTGGTTTAGTAGAGCGATATTATATGGAATGTCAAGTGTCACTGTTTCAACCTTTGACCCTATTTGAAATTGAATTATGGAGCTTGCAAAAACATTAAATTCTTCATACCATATTTAAAAACATATAGCTAATAAATATCTGAAATGTTTACATGAATTTCACCAAGATTCGGCTCACGCGAAACAACCCGAATTCATAGAAAAAAAAGATATACAAAAAGAACAGAAGTAGTGAAAAACATAGAACCAAAGCTTTGATACCAAATTATGTAACCACTCAAAAAGAATAGATAAATTAAAATATAATATATATAAAATATATATATATATAATTATATATAGATATTATATATAAAATAAGATATATATATATATAATAGATAATATATTCTCCTCTCGCTCTAAATATATAATATAGATAGGGACTTGTGATACTCTCAAGGGGAGACCAATCACAAAAAAGAACAGTCTTAGATGATAAAATGAAAAGAACCCCATTGTGTAAAGGGCACTAGGTAAAATATAATCAACAGCCACACATAAACGAAGGCACAAAAAAACACAATGGCTTCTATGGAGCACAACAATAAAGTAATGGGAGCTACACCACCGTTATATGGACCTCACACAAATATCATCAACAAATTGTTGGTGAGTAGTCAAAACATTTGCACCAAATATTTGCAGGTCCTTACTTTGTCCCTATAAATATGAGTTTGAAAAAATAACCAAGTCATTCCATGGCTAAGATAAAAAAACAAGGGGGACAAGTGTAATATCCCTAAAACCAAATAATTACATGTGGTATTAAAACAAATATTACTAATATACTATATGTCTAATCGTTCAAGAATTCGTTGCAAAACTAAGTACACGTATACACTCTGAGTCATGTTTCCTTGCTTGCATTGTTTCTTGAATGGCTCCCATTTTTGCAAAAAAAATTCATCCTACCAATTCCAAAAGTTACATCCTCTTGGAGGCTAGATTTCACTTCTTTGAAAACACAGAATATTTCAAGAGGGTATCCTAATAAACCAAGCTCCCTCTAACCATATTCATTGTTTTGTATCTCTAGGAATTGAAGATTCGACATGGAGATGTCAGTGATGCAGGGATGGGATAAGCCTCTTGTGTTACATAGAAAGCGTCATATGATACACTTAGTAGTCAGTCAATTAGCAACCGCATTGCGTATTATTGATTTTTGGATGCCTTTTTTAAGGTGTCCTACGATATGTTGACAAATTATTTCTAATCATAATAAGATGAAAATTACAATCGATGAAGGTTGGACGTGAATGTATGGTATAAAGTTGGTTCACTATGTATATGAGAGAAAGCAAAAAGGAATTTGCAAAAACATTGTTAGCATAGAACTAAATATGGAGGCAGAAGCTAAGGGACCAAAGGGTAGATTCTTCAAGGAAAATATAACTGATGTGTGCATTAAATTATTGAAAATATTGCATGGTTAGATTAATCGTGTTAATTGCATGGTTTTGTGCATATAAGTTTAGTTAACTTTGTTATTGTTTTAAAAAGGTTTTCTTGGTACATATGCATAAAAATATGGATTAAATTGGATATTTTCTTTAATAAAAATGCATGATAACCTTGCATGTAAAATGATAAATAAGCCATGATGTTCTCTTGAAAAATAATGCATGTAAGCCCTCCACATAAAGCATAAAAATACATTTCATATCTCAAAAAGAACATGTGTTTGTATAAACATCTTATGAAACCAACTCACAAAATGGAATAAGAGATAGATCAACGACTTTAAATTTAGCCTCTTCGAGGGGCCAACCTCCTTTACATTATAGAAATGAAGCACTATTGCATTAGGCAAGTGAAAAGGCCACCTTTCTACATATAGGAGTCTAAGGGGTCACAATATAATCAGAGCCTACATAACAGTAATATTGTAAGGGCACAAAAATTACAATAGTGTACTTTTATGGGGCGTAATAATAACAATATGGGGACCACATGGGCACAACAATAGAATAAGGGGATTGAACTAATAAAAACAAGGGGCTATACTAGTATTATAGGGACCTAACATGCCCCTCTTCTCCAAACAAGTGGTGTCCTAAACACTTGAGTAGTTCTGGATTCTTCTGTATAAAATTCTCATCCTCCCATGAGGAGTATTTAGCAGTTAAGTTCTTCCACTTGACGAGATACTGAGAAATTGATCGTTTTTGTAGCTGTCAGGTTTTCATTTCCATGACTTGAAGTTCTAATATGATTTTTTCTTCCTCATCATCTTCCAATAGTATTGTTTAAAATGGGAGCTTGTTACCTATAACCTTCTGTAAGCCTGAAGCATGGGAAAGTTGGTGCACTTGGGAAGATGCAGGAAGCTCCAATTTGTATGCCATAGTACCAATATTCTTCAACAACGTGTAAGGACCATAGTACTTTCGTGATAATTTTTTATGCTTCTTAGCTTGGTTGCAAAACATTTGTTTGTATGTTTATCGTTGTAAAAATACTGAGACGCCTGAATCAAAACACGTTTCACTGTGATTTTGATATGCATATTGTTTCATTTGATTTTGTGTCAAATTCAGATTATCCTTTAAGAGTTAGAGAACTTGTTGTTGATGCTCGATGTGATCTTCCAGAACTTGAAGCTTAGAATGATTGTCCAAGACATTTGGAGATTTGGAGAAATAGATGATTTCATTGTTTAAACCTCTAGTTAACATAATTATGGAATTACGCCTCATTATTCTTTCTTTAAAATATTTTTCATGCCATTATAGTTGATTATCTTTCCTATTTTCCCTGCGATAACCCTTACTTGAACTTCCTTTCCTTCCTAAAAAAACTTCAAGAAAAGTTATTGAAAATTAGAAACTATCGTACCAAATATTATAACCATTGGACTCCTAGTACAACGTCAGCACCACCAATTGGAATGGATAGATTTGTACTATTTAATACATATTCTCCCATGGATAGCTCGATATTATGGAACTTTCCAAAGAAACTTATGGTTCCTCCATTTGCAACCATCACTTGACACTCTGGTGCTAGATATAGGAAGAAATTCAATTCCTTTCCTATCTTACAGTGAATAAAATTATGGGTAATGCGTGAATCAATCAACACTATTAGCTTTTTCTTCTTGATATGTCCTTCTATCTAGAGAGTTTGAGTAGTGGTAGTTCCTGTGAGTGCATTACAGGATATAGTCGGATTCATTTCTTCTTTCTCTAGGGTTGGTTCCTGACATATATCCTCTTGTTTTGATTTTTCTTGTTTGTTTTTTCTCGTCGTTTTCTCAATCTATGTAATTTAATTTCTTCTCAGTACACCCATGACCTTAAGTGTATTTTGTATCACAACTGTAGCAAAGCCCTTTCGATCTTTTTTCCTCCAATTTTTTGTTGTGTCAACCTTGTAGGTTATGGAAGGCTAGGAGTAGAAACACTTCCATATTTATAGTGATGAGTGGTAGAATTCCTTATTTCCATAGTTTTGATTTCAAATTTTATTACCACCTTGAATTCTTTCTCCAATGAATCAAGTTCCCAAAGGTGAACCTCATGTTGAATGTTATCTTTTAAAGTCCCTATGAAGACATCAATATTGTGCTCCTCTAGAATATTGGTTAGCCTGACATTAAGTTTTTGGAACTTGACAATGTGCTCCACCAATGAACCCTTTTGTTTGATATTTATCAATTGGCTAAAGAAGTTGTTTCTCTTTGTATTTTCATAATATGGTATCATTTCCTCCATAAAAATTGACCAGGTGACAAGTATTTTACGAGAGCAAGTCCATCTAAACAATACAAATTTATTTGGTTCTAAATATAAAGATGCAATACATACCTTTTGTGATGGTTGCAAAACATGTAGATCAAAATATTACTCCATCTGTAGTATCCATGTTACCATCATTGCCATCAAAATTCCTCATATCTATATTTGGAATGTGGTGGTTCTTAAACCCCAAAATTGGAGTCTCTAAAATCGTAATTTATATTCCTTTTGTCTTCATCATGATTTTCATGGATTTCTTTGTCATCATTGGGACACCTTTCTTCTAGAAACTTTGCAAAACTTTCCTTCAACCCCTCTATCTTGACATTCATCATTACTCCATGTCTACTTTGAAAGAATCATTGAAAACTCTCATGTCCCTTTTTGTACCATATATCTTAACATTCATCATGGCTTCCAACTCAAATTTCATTACTTTTTGCGAGATAAAAATTTGTTGCACTCAGTCTCGTAAATTTGATATATCATGCTACATTTCTTCCTCTTCTTCAAGTGTCATACTAGATATTTCATTTTTTTACTGGGTGTTTCCATTTCCTTTCTTTGGGGCATCAATTAATGAGAATTATGCTTCACTATCCATTTGAAGCACCTCAAACCAATTTTTCTAACAAAACTGATGAATGTTTTTAAAAATACATCACAACTCTTTTCCCTTTGTAGGAGCTCGATATTGAATACGTTGTATGTTTGCAATTTCAGAAATCCAAGCTCTAAACTTTTGTCCTGTAGTAGCCCTCTTAGTCGTCCTTCCAACCCCACAAGTCTGATCAATATTTGATTCTCCAAGGATGTGTTATGCCTAATTTCCCACGATGGCTTGACTATATACTAGTTTAGTAGAGTGAACTTGTATGAAGTGCCACATGTCACAGTTTCGACCTTCGACCCTAAAAATTATATCCAAAAAGATATAGTTTGTCCCCTTTCTATTACTTTTTATAAAATTCTAATTTGATGCTCAAAGACTAAGTTATGACTATTTTCCCAAGGTCACCTGCTTGAGATGGAATTCGGGAGCCTGTAAAAACCCTAACATCCCCAGCTCATATCTTGAAAAATATAGCTAGAAAGATTTTGAAATTCAGAGATGAGGTTTATCATGATTTTAGGTCAAATGAGTTTTAATTTAAGCTTCTGAAATTAAGAAGAAAAAAATTTAAAGCGAAAATTCCACAATGTCGTCTTTGAAGTAGCGAAACCCTAAAATCCAAAGCTTTGATCCCAAATTTTATGGAACTAGCTCACAAAATAGAAGAAGAGATAGATTAACGACTTCGAAAGTAGCTTCTTTGAGGGGGATAATCCTTTACATTACGCAATTAAACAATTCTTGAATGATACAAGTGAAAATACCATCTTTCTATATATAGAAGTCTAAGGGGTCACAATATAATCAAAGTCTACATAGCAATAATATTGTAAAGGCACAACAAAAAAATAGTAGGCTTCTATGGGGCATAATCATAACAATATGGAGACTACATGGGAATAAAAATACAATAATGGGGTTGCACTAATAACTGTAAGGGGCTACACTAGTTGTATAGGGACCCAACAAAAGAAAAAGAATATCTAATATGTATATCTACGTAAAAATAATAGCTATGATGATATTTTGATTTGTAAAACATTATGTGTTCATATGCAGAATAATAATACCATTGGCTATAAATTCCTTGAAGAGGAATATGTCTTTATTTTTTATAGACTTCTTGAGGAAAAAATAGGTCTTGTATGCATAAAACAATAGTTAATTGTGATATACTTTCTTGAAAAAACAATACGCATTTTGATGCGTAAAATAAAATAGCCACAATGTTATATTTCTTGAAAGATTACCTATAATTTCATGGTTCATGAAATAATAAGAGTCAAAGTTATTTCGTGAAATCTTGCATATGAATTTGGCATGCAGTGACATGAATCAAGGTTGTTTCTTAAAAGTTTCATATGAATTTTATTCATACAAGGATACCGACCCATGTTATATTTATTTAAAAATAATATGTGTTTGTATACACAAGAAACTATTCTATTAGCTTTCTTTTGGAAAAGAAAATGTATTTGTATGTATGAATAACAGCTACTATGTTAGCCTTCTTTTGGAAAATAATAAGTAGTTGCATGACTGAATAATAACTATTATGCTAGATTTCTTTCTGAAAAGAACGTGTATTTTCATGTATGAATAATAGCTATTGTGCTAGATTTCTTTTGGAAAAGAATATGTTGTTGCGAGCATGAATAATAACTATTGTTAGCTTTATTTTGGGAAAAATATTACTCTGGAAAACAATATGTATTTTCATGCACAAAGATAACAATTATCGTGCTATTTTTTCATTAAAATATATATGGGTAATTAAGTTCGTTCATTCTTTAGCAAAAGAAGATGTTATTATGTAAAAAACATAATAGAATTTGTGGTGTTTATCTCATAAAAATACTTCCCTCTTCTTGTGCGAAGAGATAGTGACAACCATGGTAATTCTTCGAAATATTACTATGATAACGATGGTGTTTGTTCTAAATGTTATCATTTTCTTGTGAGTATGGATAGATAGACATACCTTGGAAATATTATGCAATTTACTTTATGCATGTCAAAATTGGATGGATAGGCATGTGTCATAGCCAAAGTTATGTGTTTTTAGTCAATAAAATAGGCATGTATTGATTATTTATATTCATTTGATTTAAGTTCATAAAAGGATCTTTAAAATATAACTAGAAATATTTATTATTTGGATGTCATAGTTTGTTAAGAGTAGTAATTGCACCAAAATATTTTAACTCATGGGAAGTGTTATACGAAATCTATGACTACGGACAAGTATTTTCCCTAGAACTAGTGGCTTATTCTAGAACACAAGAAAGAAAAGGATATAAAGTTCTCCTTAGAAAAATTGGAGAATGGAAATACACTTACTTTTTATCCATTGCAACATCTTCTCTCCTCTTGGATTCTAAGCTCCAACTATATCCTTCATCGCTATAATTAGAACCTACACAAACAATCAACACAATCGAAAGGTCTACGACATCTATGTAACATTATCCAAACACTCTATTCAATGTATCAACATAATATTGAAATATATGAACGCAAACATAATAGAACATGTATAGGAAAATGATAGACTATTTTTATTAATATGAAAGGGAGACATTTTACAACCAAAAGTGAAAGTTGATCTTGTAGAGATCTCTTTAATTTTACTTGTACTTCCTGGTCACAATGTACACCTCAAGGTCACCCTAATGCATGGCAATGATAATCTCTTATGATCAATGTAGCTCATCATAAGGGTATGATTAGTCTCCAAAATCCAACCTCTAGCTTGTGGATGACAGTAAATATAAAAGAGAGGATGATAATTTAAGAATTCATATCCATTTAGAAAGCGAGGCTTGATATGCACTCTTGATTGGAGGATGATCTCAAGGGATAAGAGGTGAAATATTCAAGCTAGGATAAAATAGGATTCAAAGTTCTTATGCAAGGGAAATAGTTATAACAACTCCTGGAAGAGGAAGCTTCAAGATTCTTTTTATTTTTCTCAAATTTATAGAATCAATGCACCCCTAACAAGGAAGAACCTACACTCATCAGAAGTAGGTGCAAAATTGAGTAACTTGTTGTTGAACGCAGGTACCTAAAGTGTCAGGCTTTGTTGGGCCTTAAAATCACTGAAATGAAGTAGCCAAGCTTAGAAACTCAAATATTTTGGAGAGACATGCTTACGGATTTTTTAGGGATGATGAAAACGTGTTCATGGATGTTGATTGATCCAGTTTGTAGGTCTATTGACCAGATGTGAAAAGGCGGTCTATAACACAAAGGAAAAATTATATTTAACATTATAGAAGGTAATGAAATAGTTGTCCATGTAGATTAAAGAATTTTAAAACATAGGATAATCTACTACAAGGAATAACCAAGACACAAAACACAATGTTTGAGGAACTGTGGGCTAAATGATATCATGATTAATGTAATAACTTCTAGCTAGTTATGCTGAATTTAAGACAATATTTATTTGTACAATTTTTAACGATGGTCAAGGGATGGAATCCCTTACAAAAATTAAGTGAGGGGTGAACACCCTCATGAGACACTTAATAAAATTAAATATTTACTGATTTTTCCCTATGGAGTTTCCAGGGTATATTGTGTCTAATGAAGTTTTTTTCTTTTGTTCAATTTAATATTGTTGCTTCCTTACATGACATTAACACTTAAATTATCAAGAATGTGATTAATGTTAGTAATTAAATGAACAACAATAACAATGTAAGGTAGATCAAAAAGCTTCAGGTTAATATGTGTCATCAATGGTTGTCACATTAAGTGATCCGCTATTCCATTTCTGAAGTTATTTTATGTAATGGAGATGATTTTATCTAATAGTCAATTAAGGAATGTGGAGTAAGTGATTCAAAATTGTTACATGCTAGTAAATTCCCTAAAAAAATCTAATCATGTATCTTCTCACATGAGGTTTGTTGTGGGATGTTACAATAGGGGATCACCTTGTCACAATCCACATGAATAATTAAAAGTATAGGAGGAAGGCCACTAACTAAAATCATGAAGAAATATTAGGAAATAAGAGAGAGAATCCAAGAAATATAGTACCAAGGGAAACCAAATGCATCTAGAACCTGAACTAGATAGTCCTAGCTGATTCGATCATAGGCCCTCGACATATCTAATTTGATCTTCATACCTTGTTTTTTTTAGGTATTCAATGAACGGATAATCTATCGTGATGTAATAATACCATTTTCAATCTGCCTTCACTCAAAAAAACATGTTTGTTCTATAGAAATGGTGTGAGGTAATAATGGTTTTAGATGATTAATTATTAATATAGATATCATTACAAAGTTCTATACGGTGAAAACCATTAGGGTCCTATGATTTTCCATACTTAGGGATCAAAGAGATAAATGTTTCATTTAGACCACCCCACAAAAATCGAGATTGTCTAGATTCCTCCACCACTACATGAACGTAAAGCCCTAAAAGGGACCAACACGCTTTAAAAAAATTGGATATAAACCTAACACTCCCCAATGGCTTATTCTTTAGCATGTCCATCACCATAACCTCTACTTATTGAGAGGATATAGGTCACATCAAATCCACCTTCTTCTCTTGGTTTATTATCTCCGGAATAGTTATCAAAATATTACTTATTTCCAAATTTCTGGTTTAAGAAGGTTCCATAAGAATTCCATTATTATAAACAACCAACTCATCTTCAATCTCATCCCTTAATGGAAAAAAACATGTTTGAATGCCCTCACTATAACATAGATTTATGGAAAAAAAAGTTGAATTTCTTTCACCCTCCTTCAACCACCGAACTCAATAATTCTTTCTCCTTAAAATTTCCTCTTGTTTTCTATGCATTTATAATTTCTTAAAATTAATTCCTTCCTATAGAACTAACTCCTCATTTTTTCTTTCTAGGATCATATGTTGTTGAATGTCACGCATCCATGTTTCCAATTTTAGCTTTTGTTCAAAAATGTTACCAAATTCATGTTTAATCTAAAGCTTAATTTTGGCTTTCATCTCCTTAATTTTTAATTTAAAGGAGTGCATTTTGTTCTTACCGCTTGTAGATAGTTTTTCCCACCAGGATTTTTCTTTATCCACAAAATCAGGCACCTGTAACCAGAAACAATCAAAACAAAAAGGATTGTTTTTTGGTGCCTTTTTAAGGTCAATCACTAACCTTATAAGCTAATGGTCTAACTCAGAGCAAGGGAGAATGAAAACCTCTAGAAAAATCTCTTTGTCCAACACCATTTCTGAAACACAAAAATGATCCAGGTGACTTGCTACTCGATGACGACCTCCTCGTTTATTATTCCAGGTAAAAGTTCCATTAATAGTAGGAATATCTACTAATCACAATCTCTATATAAATCTATTGAAGGGGGTTGAATCATGATCTAATTTATGAATCCCTATATTTTTTTTTCTAGGGATATAATTACATTAAATTTGTCACCTAAAATCTATAAAGAGTCAAGAATATATTGCTTATGCTCCAAAATTTTCTCCACGGATTATTCTTTTCATCCTATCATAGGGGGACCATTAATTGTTGTGAGGGAAACCATCTCATTAGACCCAAGATATCTAAGTCTTCTTGTTAAAATTCTAGGGTAGCCACCCATCCCTGAAAGACAAGTTCTTATGGATTCCACAAAATTGCATGAAGCCCACCGATACTTTCATGAGCCTCCAACAACATTAACTCACATCCCTTTGAACAATTGACAAAAATATTAGACAACTTGGTGCAAGAAATCTACTTTCTTGAAGAATAACCACAGTTCGTTTCTCATTCATGATCCTATCTGTCAAATAATGTTGCTTACCTTTACTGTTTAAACCTAGTATTTTCCATGTAAAAGTCTTCATCATGGCAATTTTTGAGAACGTGAAAAATATTCTGAGTTGAAATTTTCTTTTATCGAATTGATTAATTATTCCCTCGTATCTTTTAATAGGTCTCATGTTGTCTTTATACCATTCTATTTAGGATATTTGATGATATCCTTAACTAATAACTCCTTCTGTTTTTTTATCAATTCATGAACTGAGTGCGCCCCATTACCCTCTAAAGAGTTCTACCATTTTTTGTCTACAATTCAATATATGCCTTCATATAATTTCCCACTGATCCTTCTATAATTCAACCAATTCTTGCACTTCCTAGTCATTTAGGATCCCTACTAATGTATATTATTCTTCTGAAAGCATCTCTAAACTCATCTTATTTAATGGCATTACTTTGTCAATTCCAGGTGGATCAAAAAAATACTCAAAAGCCCGTTCTTCAACTTCTCTTTCGGTGTCTTTCTCTTTTTTTATTTGTTTCTCTGATGTAAAATCAAGGGTCTATTCTAACATGAGGATGTCATTTGATACACTCTGCCCTAGGTTTTCTTCAATTTCCTCTAAAAAAAAGGTATTTTCCTCAAGTTTTCAAACCACCTATACAGTACTACCTCTGATAATAATAAGATGAGAACTTAATCCACCTTAAAAAATAAAGCAAGCACATTTATTATACTGACAAAAATAGTCATATTGAAATTAGTTGCTAGTCAAACTTTAATGGATTTTAATAATTTTTTTGTTTTGTAATAATGTTTTCTAAAGTTTTTTAAAAATTATTATATTAATTCCATTTTATTTTAAATAAAAAATGTTTTTTATTTTTTTTATTTTACAAAATTCCATTATTTTTAATTTTCTATAGATAAAGTACAATAAATAGACCGTTTTTATATGATTTTAATTGGAATTGCCAATATAAAATATTTAATTTAATAAATAATAATAAACTAAAAATATTCTAAAGTGCCAATTGTTCATAAATTGTACCCTGATTTAATGCAGGTGGTATTAGGAATAACTTGACACATTAATAACTATTCCATTCATGCTCCATGATAATAGTTTATTTAAATTTGTCTCATCTCTATGAAATTTTATCTCATTGTTGAAAAACTAGTAAAAGTTCCAAAATGTACGCACGAAGCAACAATTCAAATTCTTGCATCTAGAAAAGAAAAAAATTAAAAAATTTGTTACATAGAATTCAAGGTTCTGAATCTTTTGTAGCACAAAAATATATCTAAACTATTATGTGAAAACATCAAGTTAACGTGCATTTTTTTTTTTTGTAAGCTGGGGAGTTACCATTCTCTATTATCAAAAAAAGAAAACCATTACAATCTTAAGGTGATCTCAACCTGCCCCGAAAGGAAACCAGGTTTATTGACCACCTATAGTTTTTGACTACAGACCAAAAATAAAATGTTTTCGTACTGTCTTTCCATGCTTTGTAAACATTCATCTAGTAACTAGTAACATTGACAACTAGCTGCAAATAAGTCTTATCATAATTCCTATGCATATCTAAGGAAAAACTAAAAATTTGCATTTTCTATCTGTATCAGAAAAAACATGCCTATCTTCCTTGAGTCCCGGCGTCCTCATGCTACTCCTTTTCCTTCTTGACCACCAGGACATTCGCCTCTAGCTGCTTCTGAAGATCCTCCAGCCTTTGTCTTGCATGAGCAGGGTGATCAAGATGTTCCTCATCTCTTTCCTCAGGTTGGGGATTCCCTGTGACAATTGAGCCATCTCTAAGGCTATCTGTTCCATGGCTTTGGCCATAAGTCTTTTCATGACCCAATAGAGGTGCAGGGATTGCTTATACAGAGTCATTCTGCCTCGGGTATGGCCTGGGTCCAGCATAAGATCCATCCAGTCCTCCATTTCTTCCTCTGACTGTACTTGAATGGCCACCTCCTCCCAGTGCTCTATTATTCTTCGAATTTTCAGGTTTGTTCGTTCATTATAGGCTCGCTCTGCTGTTCAAACTCTTGTTTCTATGGTTCTCTTCCCCTGTCTACCTTCTACACCTGTACTGGTCTCCCCGTCTTCTGTTGTTCCTTCCCAACAGCGTCTGCCTCTCCTGCTTCTCCCTTCTGCGATTCCTCACCTGCTTTGACCTCCTCGTCCACGGCGGCCTCTCCCTCGTCCTCGCCTGCCTTTCCCAACCTCGGCACCTGGCTCTTGTTCATCTTCGGCTTCCTTCTGGCCCCTTTTCGTAACTTTGTTTCCGATACCCTGCTCATTTTTCCCGCGTTTGTCAATTGCCTCCGTTGCCATTTCGAATTCGTCTTCCTAGGCTTCACTATCATCCTCGGACACTTCATATACCGGGATGTAAAATTGCTCGGGGTCCTCTTCCATTTTCCCCTTGCCCTTTATGTCCTAGCTTGCTCGGCTCTGGTCTCCATCACCAGCACTGCTTCGCATCCATCTCCCCGCCGCTCTGCTTCCTTCCACTGCCATTCTTTCCCTGTTCTTTGTCCCCAGTCTATGCGCCCCTGCTACTTCTGTCCTGCTTCCTAAGCTATGCTTTCTCCTGTCTGTATCTTGTCGTTGTTCTCCTCTCTCGCCAGTTTCCCTGCATGCGCTATCTCTCGTCCCTCTACGCCACCTTGCCTTCCTTATACCTCCCTTCTTAATGTCCTCAGGCTCCACGTCCCTGTCCATTCTGCTGTCCCCTGTCCTCTCGCAATCATTTCCCTGGCCTTTGTTTGACATCCTAACAATGCCACCATCATTCCCCGTCCCCCTGTTGTCCTTTCGCTCCAGTCTATGATCCGTCGCACTGCTCCTACTACCTGTAACCATCATACTTCGAAACCTAGCGGCACTATCCGTCCTTGCACACCTTCGCGTCTTCATTACTCCACCTGCCAACCTCCTCAACCCGATCGGGTGAAATTAACGTGCATTTTAATGCTCTTCAACTCGGTGTTTTTAACGACCACTAAATGTATGCCACGTTGAAAGGGAGTAAACTACGAGGTACCTTTTTGTCTTTTCCTAGTTTTTATTTTTGTTTTTACATAAATTTATTAAAATTTAGGCAAAGGTTAGTTTTTTCAAATGATTAAATTTATAAAATCTAAATATTATACAAAATATAAAATATAAAGAAAGAAATAATTTTAATATTTAAAAATACAATTTAAAAAACCAAAATATAATAATCTTTGTATTTTTTATTTTTTAATTAAATTATTAATCATGATTATTTCAATCTAATTAAAAATAATTATAATATATTGAATAGATATAAAAATAATTATAATATATAAATAGGTAAATTATTTGATGACATATATGCTAAAAATAGGCTAAAAATAAGTGTTATTTTTATTTGAGAATTATAAAGTTAATTTGTATTTTTAAGGTTAAGTGGATTTATTATTAATGATTTTTTTTTTAAATAAAATAATTTATAGTATTTAAATATAAAATTGAAAAATGTTTTCTTTATACATTTCAAATTATTAGTGTGGTTAAATTGTCATGACGAGAATGGAGAATAAGATCCTGACATCATATTCAATAAGAGAAAGCTATATACATAAAATTAATTTTAGTGGTTAGAATATAATAGTTAATTTTGAATAAAGAAATATTAATAATATTAAATCATAAGCTAACAATTAATTAAAATATTCAAACAAAAGATTAAAAACAAACTCGCAGGGAAAAAAGAGGAACCAACGTATTATAGGTCAAACAAAAGAAAGGTAGAAATTAAAGAATCAGATTCTATAAGAATTTAAAACAATAAGGTAAAAAAATGAATAGATCAAGCTCCAGACTAATAAATAAATTAAGAAAAAACAACTAAAAAATTAAGAAAAAACAATTAATTTACGTTAAATAAGGGAACGGATTAGAATTATAAAAAAAAGAAAGGCAAGATTAATAAATAATCAACGAAAGAAATATTAATAAATTTGAAACTAAAACGTTAAAAAATTATATTAATAATTTAAGAAAGATTAAAATAATTCAGAGAAGTAAAGTAAATAAATTAAGAGATTGACCAATTTTAGTCAAAACCAAATTATTAAATTATTAACATAATTTTTAATGTTTTAGTTTTATTTTTATTAATATTTTTTCATAATGGAGGCTTCTCGGATTCATGACTAAATCAACACTCCTTTGGATTAATCACATCAAGTTTTAGGACTGACCCATTTCGAACCCCATCAATCTGAAAAAGCCTCCATTTTGAGAAAATATAAAATATCAAAAGAATAAATTCAACACTAATAAATAGGGAAGAGACTAAATAAATTAAAAAAATAGTAAAGAAAAACTCTTCATGATAAATCACATCAATGTTTTAGGATTGACGTGTTTTGAACCCCTACTGAAGTTCATCATTAGGAAAATGATGGATAGTAAGATCAACAAATCATATAATTATAGTAGAGATACAATGGTAAATTCCAAACTATTATGAAATTAACTAATATTATAATAAATTGGAATTTTATATATAACTTAAATTTTTATTAAAATGATAATAAAAATAAATATCATAAAAAAAGAGACATCAAGAAAAAAATTATATTATTATTAATATTTTCATTCAAATAATAAATAAATAAATAAAATTAATAGGAACTCCCTCAAAAAACAATAAATTACATAAAAGATATAAAAATAAAATTACCTATACACTCATATAAATATACACCTTGTAAATATTGCTTTATATAATAAAATTATAATATTGTTAATTATTTCAATAAATATTATACATCTAAAATATTATGAAAGGAAGTTACAAAAATTCCTAATTTAAAAAATAATAGTATACATAAAAAGGATTTGCTACTGAGAAGGAGCTCCGCATCAAGGACATTGAACTAGGGTTTACAATTGGGTTTAAGAGCTGGTAACCATGGAGGGGTGAGGAGGGGGGAGTTTCACTCCCTCCTATAGTCATGTAGTCTCAAACTGCTTCAAGAAGCCAATGGAGGCAAGAACAGGGAGTATCAACATTGAGAAACAAGGAAATGTCAGATCTCAGGAATAGGAAGACAACCATGAGGAAGGGAAAAGACAAAATAGAATGGGAGGAGGTAGTCAGAGAGCGAAGCACAAGAAAATGACAGGAATATGCAAACTTAGGTCAACCATCACACCCTGGGTTGTTCTGAGTGACCTAGCGCTTCAGTTGCATAGAGATCACATGGCGACTTATGCAGTAATATTCAAATTTATGGGGATATGGCCAACAAAGAAGGCTTTGTATGCTTGGATAAAGAACCACTATAAACCTAAGGGAGAAATAAATCTTCACCTTGGGTCTAAGGGTTTCTTCACAGTAGTGTTCACAAACTTAAAGGACAAAGACAGAGTATTCGAACGAGGACCATATTTTTATGTGGCTGTAGGCCTCTATATGCGACCATGGCTGATGAATTTTTTCCCAGAACGAGAGACATTCACATCAGTGTCGTTATGGATAAGACTCTACTCCCTACCTTTAGATTATTGGCTGCCAAAATCCTTAAAAGCCATAGGTAATAAACTAGGTCATTTTTTTTAATATCAGATGCAACTCTGCAAGGGAAATACACCTCCTTTGCCCGAATATGAGTAGAAATGGACCTATCTGGAGAACTTATGGATGAAATAATTCTAGAAGTTTATGATGAAGAATGGGTGTAGGTGGTGGATAATGAACATGTCCCATTCAGATGCCGCAAATGTCATGAACATGGGCACCTCTTTAAAGATTACCTGTTGAACAAGATGGAGAACAATATTAAAACCAACACAGGCAAAGACACTGAAGGCTTTACCAAGGTGGGAGGCAGAGGGAAAGGAGGGAAAAAGAACCAAAACAAAATCAAGGAGGAGTAGAAACCAAGTTATAATAGCTTCAAAATATTAGAAGAAGAAGAGGGGAACAATGGGACGAACTAGGTAATGGAGGATAGTCCTGCAAAAAAGGGAAAAGATGATAGCATGGAGGACACACTTGAAAATAGTAAACAAAAGGAGGATCTGCCTAGCACTATGGAACTTGACAGGAACCATGAGATGACCCCAAGCAAGGTTGGAATGGAGGACCATGAGTTGCACGAAATTCTTGAAAGGGAAAATCTCTATCTAGAAAAGTTCCTGGAGTAGGGAACTGCCAAAGGGGTTGATTCCCTACCACAAGAGTATGATAGAGTAAAACAACTCTTCCTTTGGAGATCTCAAGAAAAGGGCTCTGGATTCAAAAGAAACCATGATAACTACGAAAACAGAGGGGTAAAAACTATGGAGCCAACACTGAGACATGATCCCAGGTATCCAGGTAGGAAAAGAGGAAGAAAAAGACAGAATGAGTTGTTGATAGAGTGTGGGAAACTCATGATCAAATCAAGTAAGATGAAAGATCTTACCAGTTACTCTTTTGCAAACCTTTCTTAATGAAGCTCACCACATGGAACATTAGGTGACTAGGAAGTAAAAGGAAACAAAGAAATCTTAGGAATAGAATAAAAGAAGAAAAACTAGATATGATGTTTATCCAGGAAGCAACATGTTCACTAGATAAAATAAGAGAAATACATAACAAATGGCTCATTAAGTATGAATATCTAGAAGATAAAGTAGACAACACAACAGGAGGAATTCTAACACTTTGGAACCCCCAGAAGCTTCGAATCCTAGATTTTGAAGCATCTAGGAACTACCTATCGATGATAATCCAACCTTTGGGTGACAAGAAAGTCTATTTGTTCACAAATGTCTATGGTCCTAAAAAACTTTACGACAAGCTCAAGATTCTCATCTCTCTGGAGGAGCTAAGAGAAAGATATCCTCATATGCCCTGGATTCTAGGAGCGGACGTCAATATGATAAGATCTCTTATGGAAAAAAAAGGTTGGACCAGAACACTAGGCAGAGACTCCATAGCCTTTCAGAACATCCTAAATGACATGAGACTAGTGGATATGGAGATAAAAAATGGCACCTTTACGTGCAATAATAAAAGGGGAGGGGCTTCTCAAGTTACTTCTAAGCTTGATAGATTCATAATCTTTGAGGACCTCATTCTCACAGGCCTTGACATTTCTGCTACAGACCCCCCTTTTAGAGGCTTGGATCACTAGCCCATCCAACTAGAAGCTTCTTTTATAAGCACTCCGAGAAATAGACCTTTTAGGCTTGAGAATATTTGGCTCACCCACCTCGACTTCATCAACAATATTGAAAAATGGTGTACAAAAGACATGCCCATTCAGGGAACTAATATGTTCCTTCTACACCAGAGACTGAAACACATCAAATTCAGGCTAAAAGATTGGAACAAAAATGAGTTTTGCAACATCTTCGAAGCCAAAAAAGAAGTTGGACATAAACTATAGGGAATTAACCAGGTCCTCGTCTTAGATGGTTTTACCGAGGAAAGGAAAATACAAGCTGACTCTCTCCAATAGGAATGGGAGGAAAAATTCAAGTAAGACGAGATCTTTTGGAGACACAAATCGAGAGTGCAAGAGTTAAAAGTAGAAGAAAGAAACACAAATTCTTTTCACAAGTCAACCATGGAACACAGGTCTCATAACCGGATTTCAAAACTCAGATATACTCAAGGAAAACAGCACAGCACCCAGAAGGAAATAGAATGTACTATGGTACAACATTTCCAAAGCATAGTAGAGGAGCCTTTCATAAACATATCATAATTTATCAATAACTGCACAAAGCGCATTGCTGGGTTGGTAACTAGAGAAGAAAAATGGGAAAGCTCTAGGCCTAAATGGGTTCAGTGTAGGCTTCTTTAAAGCATGTTGGGAAACAATCAAACATGATATCCTTGATGTAGTGGAGGATTCAAGGAGGAACAAACTGTTTTGAGGGCGCTCAATGCCTCTTTCATAAATTTGATTCCAAAGTAGGAAAAAGATATGACACCTGATAGATCTAGACCCATAGCTTTATCCAATGTGGTGTACAAAATTATATCTAAAGTAATTGCAAATAGGCTCAAGCCCCTTCTACCAACTCTTGTGTCTAAGCAATAAACTAGATATGTGGAAGGAAGGAAAATTATAAACAACATCATCGAAGCTCATGAGGTGGTACATTCTCTCAAGAGCAATAAGAGAGCATGTATGATCATCCAACTTGACCTAGCAAAAAATTATAATAAGCTAAGCTGGTCTTATATCAGGGAAGTACTAAAAGTGTATGGCTTTGACCACAAATGGATAAGATGGGAAATAGCCCTTGTTGACATAGTTAGTTTCTCAATCTTGCTTAATGCCTCACCATCTAGAACTTTTAGGCCTTTGAGAGGCCTCAAATAAGGTGATCCGCTCTCCCCCTTCCTCTTTATTATCATGATGGAAGGTTTAGTCTATGCAATCAAATCAACAAAGTAGAAGAAAAATCCACGGTCTTAAACTCACCATGAATGGGGATGCCTTGACTCACCAACAATTTGTGGATGACATTATGCTACAGGGTACACCCACGGTCAAGGAAGCTAAAGCTTTCAAGAAAATACTAAATGACTTTGCTATGGCTGCTGGGACAAAGGTAATTATTACAAAGTCAAATATTTTCTTTTTTAATATTGACATTGCTATTCAGAGAAAGCTCACTAGAATTCCAGGCTTTCAAACAGATTGGCTAGCCTCCAAATATCTGAGTATTCCCCTAATAGACAAACCTCTAAGAAAGGTTGTTTAGGAGTCAGTCACTAATAAACTTTAGGACTAAGTCCGAAAATGGACAAGTAGGTCTTTGAATCTAATAGGTCTGCTAGTGCTAACTAAAGTTGTGCTACAAACTGTTCCCATCTTCATGTTTTTAGCCCTTCCTTCTACTAAACTAGATGTGCAATAGATCATAAATATCCAAAGAGAGTTTCTTTGGGGCAAAGGGGAAGAGAAAAATAAATGGGATTAGGTTGTATGGGATAAGGTCTGTAAACCTAAGACACAGGGAGGTTTGGGACTTCATGACCCTGAAACCCTAAGCAGAGTTTTGGGGGAAAAACTATGGTGGAGATAGCTAAAGGGAACGGTATCCCCATGGGCCAATATTTGGAAACAGAGGTATGAAAATAGTTGACAAGAAAGGGATCTCATTCAAATGTTTTGGCTCATCAAAGGTTCCCACATTTGGAATAAAGCATGGGAGAATAGAGCCATTGTTCGGGAGCATAGTTTCTGGGAGATCAGAGATGGAAACCTAGCTTGGTTTTGGGAGGAAAACTGGCAACATGAACCTATTATATTAAAAGAAGAACTAGCCTATCTCAAGAATGAAACTTACAATAAAGGTCTACTCAGGGTAAGTGACTTCTAGGATCAAGCCAGGAACAAGGGCAAATGGAGAACATGGAAGGACATAGTTTATAGTGAAGAGACCCCTTTGAAGGCCCAGTCAGAAGCTCTTGCAGTGATCTTGGAACAAAGAAATATTTTGACATCAATATCGTCAGACCAATTGGAATGGGGTAGAAAAAATGAAGGTAACTTCAACCTGAAAGAAGCCAAGAGATTGACCCTAGGGCTTCACTTTCCAAACACTGATAAGGTATGGAAGGACCTATGGCAGAAGCCGCACTGGATGAAAATCAAAAGGTTCATGTGGTTGGTGCATCGTAAGAAAATTCTTACTTGCGATAATCTTCGGAGAAGAGGTGTAGTAGGCCCATCTAGATGCTAGTTATGTGAATTACAGGAAGAAACAATTGAACACCTACTCAATCTCTACCCTTTCACCTCCACCTTGTGGAATTGGGAGGCTTCAATCTTCAGACAAATGGATAGGGACATTTTCAGCATCACCGAAACTTTGAAGAACTAGAGGAGAAACTTATCTGATTATGAATAACCAACAAAGCTTAGACTCTGGTTCTAGGCTTTCTAATCTGGGATGTTTGGAAAGAATGCAACAATAGGATTTTCAAGAACATAATGGCCTCATCCCAGAGCATCATAGCTTAGATCATTAGATAGCTCAAAGAGACTATAGGCATCCTTATAAAGAAATGCCTAAGAACCCACCTCAAGACCAGGATGTTCAAATATTGTTGCATCTGGACTTTTAGGTGCCTTTCAGATAGGGCATAGGGAAGATTGTTAGTAATATTACATCAGATAAGGACTTCTGGCAACCTCCTCCTCATGGATTTTTGAAATTAAATATAGATGGAGCTTGTAAAGGAAACCCTGGGGTTGCTGGTCATGGTAGAGTCATAAGCGATGAGCAAGGATACATAAAAATCATCATTCATAGTTATTTCAAGAAAGCCATTAATAATATGGTGGAACTCATGGCCCTAGAGCAACACCTAGAAATCTTAATTGAATCGAATTTGCATAACACCATCATCGAAGCTGAATCTGAATTGATAATCAATTCGGCCAGGAAAATATGCAATGGCACAACACCAGAAAGAGTTTCAAAACACTAGCGGTTATTGTAGTTATATCAACGTATCAAATCCCACTTGAAAATACTAAGAACCCTCAATTTTGTTCATGTTTGCAGAACTGATAATAGGCTAGTAGATCAGTTGGCGAATGAAGGGGTACTCTATTCAAAAAGTATTAGAAGATATAACTGGATGATGACCCCCCAGGAAAATTGCATGAAGACTATCATAAACAAGCTGACATAGACCGAGAGTACTTTCAGAGCTTGAGAAATAAGCAAAGCAAAGACTAATGGAATCTGAAGAAAGAGGACCATTCACAAGGAAGAAGCATAAGGTAAACAGCGGGAAGGTTGGAAGTTTCCTAACCAAAGATGGCCCAGATCTCTATCATCCTATGGATTTTGGACCAGTAAATACGCGTAGGTTAAATCTACAATCAGACTTGAAAAAATATAGATTGGTGGCCTATTATTTCTTAGGGTCGGAAAGAAATGTTAAAGGGTGGGTTATTTATTGAGATCGTCGTCATCCTAACAATTTTGGGTGTAAATATGCTCGATCTTTAATTTTCAAAATAAACCCAAAATTTTATAGTGAGGGGGCCTATTTACTTTTTGGATCTGTAAGAGAGGTTAAAAAGGGGACTAGTTTCCGTGATCCCTTTGGTTCTCCTCCATCATATGGATTTCGGGTGGAGAAACTGCGTGACTAATAATTCCTCACTCGGACCCGAAAAAGTTTAGAAAGGTGTCCTAAGGTTTTTTTTGGGTCCATAAGAAGATTTAAAGTGCAGGATAGGTGTCAGCCAAAAATTAACGCATGATTGTTGGATCTTGGAAGGTTCGATCGCACAGTCTTTAGGATAACAAGTTAAATAAAAGTTTATGGTTGGTCTTTTGTTGAAGTTTTGTGGACCATCAGATCTATGGGCCCATCGTCTAAGGTGTTCAATTTTCCATTTTGATGCACAACATTCCCACTAACAGGCTCCTTTGTAGTCTTGTTTGGGCTTTTCTTGGTTTTTGAAGTTTGGTTTGGTTTTTTGATAGCCTGGTTGCTGTTGAATTTTCATAGAGTTGGTGCAGCTATATGTACATAATTTATTTTACTAGTTTAATAGAAGGACCCACTGTTACCTGAGCAAAAAATAGTATACATAAAAAGGAAAGTTAGACGATGAATGAGCTATAACTACATAATATAAAAATCACAAGAAAATAAATTATAATATGAAAGTTAAAGGATGAATATATAAATATTAAAAAAAAAATTATTATAATAATGATAGTACATGATTACGTAAATGAATAAATATTATACAAGAATAAAAGAATAATAAGTAAACAAATAGAATAATACACATTTATAGATTAAGATGATATCAAAATATCAAAAGGGGAAACAAAAGGAATATCAAGGAAAAGAAAACTATGAACGAGAGAAAAATAAAAAGGAAAAGAACTAGGAATACTGGGATGTGATCCCTGAACTACTAATCTTCCATCCATCATCCCTATTTACCATATTAGACCTTTTCTCAATTTTGATGGCTTCCCTCAATTTATAGTGATGGAAATGATCAATCTTAGCAAGGAACTCGGAATCCTCTAAACATATGTGGTGTTTTGTCTTTTCAACATATTCATCTAGGCCATATAAGTGAGTGCTACAATATCTTAGGTGAGTCGCATGCTCTTGAATCCTTTGATTTATGGAACACCAAGTTTCTCCAATGTAAGGGGTCCCATAGGGATAGGGAATCAAATAAACAACCTTCATGTTTTTCCACTCCACAATATTTTTGACTAATTTTAAGGAGTGATGAATGGTTTTCGAGGGTCTAAAGGTGGAAGAAACCCCGTGCATCCTAAGAATCTGAGAAATATTATCTATAGTCTCTTAGATGAAGGAAATTTGGAGAGGAAAGGCCACTTCAACGGACTCATTTTTAGTGTCCGGACCTCTACTAGATTTTAAAAAGGCTTTGATACCTTAGTTTATTTTATATCCATTCATTTCAAAAACATTAAGGAGATGAATTTTCTCATTCACTAGATGAATTTCATCAAAAAAACCTCATAGCCCAAGTGGTTGATGTGTTGAGAACACCTAGCTTCTTGGCTAGATAGTGATGGGAATTCACATGTAAATATTGTTTACTGTAAATTTTTTTATGAATAACCTAGTGAGGGAATAAACCATCATATCTTTTTGAGATCAACACATCACAAACGGAAAGCTACCATCAACTTCATTTTCCATGGTAATATAGATCGAAATTGATTGTTGACAAGATGAGAAAAAATATCTAATTTATCATGACCATGGGGCCATAAGATGAAGGTGTCATCAAAAAACCTTTTCCATCTCTTTGGTTGAAATTGAGTAGAGGCTAAAGATTTAGCTTCAAAGTATTCCATGAACAAGCTATCAACAAGAAGAGAGAGAGGAGAGTCCATAGCAACCCCACATGTCTGTTCATAGAAGTCACCCTCTAAGCTAAATAAAGTAGAGGTAAGGCAATTCTCGACAAGGTGGTTGTATCCAGGTCAGTGATTTCATTGATTATCCCAACAACCCCATTAATAGGGATGTTGGTGTAAAGTGAAACAACATCAAAACTAACCATAATAACACGAGGCTCAAATTTAACCTCTTTTAACTCACTCATGAAAGGGTAAAAATCTTTAACAAAATATTCTTTTATATTTTTATTTATTCCATTAGTTAACATAAACTATCTATTTTTTCTTAATTTATTTATTAGTTCTTGACCGATTTACTTATTTTTTACCTTATTATTTTAAATTCTTATAAAATTCCATTCTTTAATTTTGATCTTTTTTTATTTAATCTATAATAGGTTGGTTCCATTTTCTTTTCTTCCAATGTATTTTTAATATTTTCTTTGAAGTCCACGGGTTCTTGAATAGACAGTGGCGGTGATGAGGTGCTCTGTTAAGGCACTCCTTGATGTGAAGTCACCAGTTCAATTCCCCATCGAAATCATGGTGATATGCTGGACATGATGATGATATAGTCCCACTCAAACTTACAAAATCAAACTTTCCTTTGAATATTTTAATTCATTTTTAGTTTGTGATTTAATATATTAATAAATAATATTTCTTTATTCAAAATTAATTGGTATATTCTAAGTGTAATTGTCCTTTCATCGTTTTCTTCATTTAATTTGACACCATGATCTAATTCACTATCTTGTCCTGACAATGAAACAAGAAATATTTCTAACGTGATTATTACGAATATATTTCTCAATATACAAGATATAAAT
>APFE031455528.1:147717-303310 GCA_000404065.3 Pinus taeda
ATATATTTGATTTAAAAGTAAAAAATTTTGAAATCCTATTTCTAAAAAGATATAACTATTAGCTTGATAAAACTTTGACATAATTTTATTTATTTGTTTGTTTGTTTGTTTTTAACTACATGGTGAATTAGTAACTGCTAGTTCTAATCTATGGGAGACCATATCCAACTACCTAATCTAGGCTTGCCAGTCCTAATCTATGGGAGACCCAGGATGAATCCTCGTAGCTGCCTCTAGGAGTACATCCAACTACCTAATCTATGGGAGACCCAAGATCAATCCTCGTAGACTACCTAATCTATGGGAGACCATATCCAACTACCTAATCTAGTCTTGCCAGTACTGATCTATGGGAGACCCAGGATCAATCCTAACCTAATCTATGGGAGACCCATGATCAATCTAACTACCTAATCTATGGGAGACCACATCCAACTACCTAATCTAGGCTTGCCCCAGGATCAATCCTCATAGAGTACCTAACCTAATCTATGGGAGACCCAGGATCAATTCAACTACCTAATCTATGGGAGACCACATCGAACTACCTAATCTAGGCTTGCCAGTCTCGTAGTTGCCTCCAGGAGTACTTCCAACTACCTAATATATGGGAGACCCAGAATCAATCCAACTACCTAATCTATGGGAGACCACATCCAACTACCTAAGGCCGCCTCACCTGCCACCTAGACTACATCCAACTACCTAATGTATGGGAGACCCAGGATCAATCCAACTACCTAATCTATTCGAGACGCAGGATCAATCCAACTACCTAATCTATGGGAGACCACATCCAACTACCTAAGGCTGCCTCACGTGCCACCAAGACTACATCCAACTACCTAATCTATGGGAGACCCAGGATCAATCCAACTACCTAATCATCCAACTATCTAATCTATGGGAGACCCAGGATCAATCGAACTACCTAATCTATGGGAGATGACATCCAACTACCTAATCTATGGGAGACGACATCCAACTACCTAATCATCCAACTACCTAATCTATGGGAGACCGAGGATCAATCCAACTACCTAATCTATGAGAGACCACATCCAGCTACCTAATCTAGGCTACCTCACTAGGATCAATCGAACTACCTAATCTATGGGAGATGACATCCAACTACCTAATCTATGGGAGAGGACATCCAACTACCTAATCTATGGCAGACCCAAGATCAATCCAACTACAACTACCTAATCTATGGGAGACCAGGAGCAATCCAACTACAACTACCTAATCTATGGGAGATCGAGGATCAATCCAACTACCTAATCTATGGGAGACCACATCCAACTACCTAATCTAGGCTGCCTCACGTGCCGCCAAGACCTAATCATCCAACTACCTAATCTATGGCAGACCCAAGATCAATCCAACTACAACTACCTAATCTATGGGAGACCAGGAGCAATCCAACTACAACTACCTAATCTATGGGAGATCGAGGATCAATCCAACTACCTAATCTATGGGAGACCACATCCAACTACCTAATCTAGGCTGCCTCACGTGCCGCCAAGACCTAATCATCCAACTACCTAATCTATGGTAGACCCAAGATCAATCCAACTACAACTACCTAATCTATGGGAGACCGAGGATCAATCCAGCTACCTAATCTATGGGAGATGACATCCAACTAGCTAATCTATGGGAGAGGACATCCAACTACCTAATCTATGGGGGAACCAGGATCAATCCAACTACAACTACCTAATCTATGGGAGACTGAGGATCAATCCAACTACCTAATCTATGGGAGATCACATCCAACTCCCTGATCTAGGCTGCCTCACGTGCCGTCAAGACCTAATCATCCAAGTACCTAATCTATGGCAGACCCAAGATCAATCCAACTACAACTACGTAATCTATGGGAGACCGAGGATCAATCCAGCTACCTAATCTATGCGAGACCACATCCAACTACCTAATCTAGGCATCATCCAACTACCTAATCTATGGCAGACCCAACATCAATCCAACTACAACTACGTAATCTATGGGAGACCGAGGATCAATCCAGCTACCTAATCTATGGGAGACCACATCCAACTACCTAATCTAGGCTGCCTCACGTGCCGCCAAGACGGGATTGATTGGGAAATCTACCCCTTTAGCTAGCACCACCACATCAGGTCAGTGTACTAAATGAGATTTGAACTCGGATCTATTGGATTTGAACTCATAACCTCTCTATTACAAATTCAAAGACTTACCAATAAATCACAATTCAAATTTGTTAATTTTATTTATTACTAATACGAAAATTTACTTCCTCGGGACAGCGTAATGACGATTGTCCATAAAGATAAAGTATTATATACAATGAGGCTTAAGGTTAAAATATGGCAAATTCAACTGCCGTGTGCCCACCTAAATAGATTTTAAAATCCTATTTCTAAATATATATGCATATCCATTAATATAATTACAGTGTTACAGAATGCAGCAGAACGTGACGAATCGGTTCAGATCTCAAGGATCTTGTGCCGGACATGGTTAAAAAACAAAACCGCGAAGTTCGAGGGCACCGAGAAGCGTTCAAAGCTAAAAGGTTGAAGACTAATTGCACAAGTGAGAAGAACCAATAGCTTAAGTTTGCATATTAAAAAGAAAACTCTGGAAGCATAGAATGCTAAAGTTAAATATATGCAGGTTTCTGTAAGGAGAATTTGAGAATTTTAACCATAAAAAAATTGCAATCTTAATTATTGATTAAATGTAAGTGTTTGTCGTTAGCTAATTCTAATTCCATTTCAATGTAGATTTATATTTGCGAAAGATTATCCAATGGCGATCTAACACCGTTCAGATTGTGACACGCATTTAGTTTGCATGTACAAAAAAGTTTCTATATCTTTTTTCCGGCCAGAAAAAACACAGGTATATTTTATTGAAAAACAAAAGGCAGTTACGTAGTTCATCGATGTATATCATCAGTTATTCTAAACTAAAACCTTTATCCATAGTTCATCGATCTATATAATCAGCAATTCTAAACTAAAACCTAACCTTTATGCAAGGTGTAACCACAACATTCTCACCCTTCCGAAATGTCTTTCCAATAACATTCTGTAAGTTAGACCTAACAAAAACACAAAAAAACTGAGTGTACTTACATAAAAGTTGTCCAAAAAAACCCTACAGTAAGATCTGACCTGCGCATCAGGAATACTCCATATGTGCAAACAGTTTTAAAAGCAGAAACATGGTATAAAATGAAATTTATATATAGATATATGGAATTTTAAGAACAAAAACACTTTATTACATGGTACATCCGTCGTCATATACATATAAATGATTATAGTTATCATTTATGCATCTTTAACTCGTTTAATTGACATAAATATGTCTCTGTTCTTACACTCGTCTGTCCGTGAAAAAATCTGAACACCAAGACAGACTCGGTATTTAAAAAAAAGTTATCCTCATAAAAATGACTTACATAGCTCTTTCAAGGTACCCATTGTATCGACTATCAGACAACGTCCTCTGCAATCCCCAAGCCCTGTGGACCTCGTTAATGAATTCTTCTGCGGCCTTGTTAACATCTTGTTCAGAAATATCCTTTGCTTCTTTCTCATCCGATGTTACTGCTGCCGCATCCGAGGACTGGGATACAGAAACGGCTGGAAGCGGCCCATATTTCACGGGCTTCACTGTGCTCGTGGATTGTTTCTTGCATCCATTCTGCTCTTCTGATGTGCCTCCCCATATGCATAACCACTTTCCACACATCTTAGTAACACTCGAAAATCTCTAAAACCCCTAGACGAATTACTGATTATAATGAACGATTTACTTAGAGCACAAGCAATACCAGAAAAAGAGCAGAGAGATAAAGGAAGAAGATCACCCAAACAAATTCAGAAAATAAAGAGAAAGCAGACGAGGAAGGAACATGGAGGATTCAGTGCAATGAAGAATTCTTCCCTCCTCAACCTTTTATATATATATATATAGTACTGCCACTCGTTCTTTCCGGGAAGAACCCTCGAGATATTCGAATCCTTGACGGAAGCACCACTGACGACAGTGCTCTCTCGTCATGAATATTATTTGTTTTAAAGGTGATTCACCGCCTTTTGACTTTCGATTTCTTGAGCACTAACCTCACCATTTTGATTTCTTTCAACGTACGTAACACAAAGCGGCTTTAGTGGTCTTCCGCTGGCCTTCCAAATAACTTAATCTGCAAACTTTCTATACTCGAAAATTACTTTGCTGAAGATGACCTGTCGTTACCTTGCATACAATGCATACCATTCGAGAATGCGACTTTTCTGGGAAAGTCATTCCTACTCGATAAACCTCAAGTTATTATTATTATTCTCTACTGAGTGGTTTTATATTTGAGAAAATTTGATATCCTTGAACAAAATGTGTTAAAGTTGTGCAGTGTGGTGACTTGACACGAGAGCCTTCCATGCCATTAATTAGCTACATCATGTTACTTTTATTATGATTATCCAAATTTGATATGATAAAACGGAGCTAACATGTTTGAAGTTTTAAGAATCTTAAGATAAACAACGAAGCTCAAATGAATGAGAAAGTAGACCTTTAGTAAAATCCGACGACTTTTCAACATTAGATGAGAATGATAGTTTTCAATAATTCTTTAAAATAGGTATTGAGATGGTTATTAGGCTTTACGAACTGCATTGTAACTGTCATAGCTAATTTTTCTTTTCAAAA
The DNA here is from genome assembly GCA_000404065.3 of Pinus taeda. NCBI lineage: Eukaryota > Viridiplantae > Streptophyta > Pinopsida > Pinales > Pinaceae > Pinus > Pinus taeda. The sequence continues at coordinate 152,434 of APFE031455528.1, forward strand.
GCATGTTAATAATGGAAAGGCAAAACGTATATAAAATTTAGAAAATAAATGTTATGATTTAAATGAAACGTAACAAAGTTATTTTTTAGAATGGTAGGAAGTTAACATTGGATATTGAATTGGATTTAACCATTTTATTTTCAATAAGACGTATGCAGTATTTTTATGAACGTGTATAGCTAGAAGCTTTAAGATAATATTCGCAAATTTAATGCTAATGAGGTTTGCACTTTCACTATTTATAAAATATAAAATGAGTTAATCATACAACTTGTGCTTCTTCTTCACGGAGGCTTTAAAATAGAAATAATAGAGCCATCATCCAATGATTCAAATGATTCTCCCTCTCATATGTTATATAAGATAAAAGAACCTCATTTGTGGATACTTTTCTTTATTTTAAAAAACACAAACAAAACAAAAAATATTAGCGTTGTATTTTAGGTTTTCTAGTAGTTTATCTATAACTAATTCTTCTCCTTTTGAGAATTCCTTTATACCATATTTCAATTTGGATGATGTAGCCTCATGGAGAATCGTAGAAAATGAGATAATTTACAAGATAAATGAATAATTTTCAAATTGGTAAAACAATTAAATAAATAAATCTAAAATTGTTTTTTATTATGTGATTTTGTTTTTAGATGGGGTAGGGATGCTCTACTTATGTGAAAAGGATTTTATAATCCTTTAATAAATTATGTAGAAAATAGAGAACAACAAAATACAAACTCATGATACATGATTGCCACAAGATATGACCTATAAAACCCTTTCTAAACTAAACCCAATTAGAATGTGAGGTCACTCTACCCTCTTTGTATGAATAGAAAATGGTTGTGAGTATAAAGAAGTATGGCTAGTGGCCTGTGGGATACTACAATGCACAAATCCTCTCTATATGCTCTATCTCCTATATCTCGACTAGTTTTTCTCATCTATGGAAAAAATGCACTCGAAAGAATGGAACCCTTTTTCCTCTTAATGGATCGGTTATAACATAGCTTGATAACCTTCTAGTTGTTAGGTTTTGACTACCTCAAACATTAACCAAATTTATAATATCGACTCTTGTAGGGTATCTATCATCATAATCACATGGCTAGCCCCTTTTCCATGAATAATGGGGAATGGCATGGCATCCTCTCAAATTATGATGGTGAAAAAATGAAGGTTAACTTTTGGTTAGCGTAACATTTGCATACAAAATCTTTTTTATGTAATTCTTGTCATTAGAAAGATATCTGTGTGTATAATACGAAAGAATGGTATGGTACTAAACCAAAAAAGTTTTACCCCCCAAAAAAACATTGTTTGATGCCTCAAAGTGCTCTTACCATGTTTCAAACCCTCATTCCTTGCTAATAAAGATGGTCCTGCCAGTTGATTACTACACTTTTTCCACTCTAAAAGTATCGAGATGGATGAAAAATAATATAATGATCTAATTGAGATCACGCCTCCCCATTTTGGTAGTTTTTTGTTCCGAAAAGCTTCTAATAAATGAGGTGAGAAAATTTTTCCTCTACCTTCTCTCAAGTGTACCATTTAGCTTTGCATGGAAGTTACCTTTTCAACCCAACCTACCAAATTTCATGTTGGCCTTGCCTTGTAGTTCTGGACATATTACTCAAAATTGTATCCTTTGTCAATTTTTCTTGAGCATTTGGTTCTAAATCCTCCAGAGATGGTATGACATGTTCCTCTTTGTGATTCAACATGTTCATCCTCATGATCTCCCTAATATTCTGAACATTTTTTTTAACCCTCAATGCATCCTTTGTAATATCATCCCTCACTCCTCCTTGCTACCCGTATGAAATAACTAAAGTTGAAGGAAAAAAATATCCAAAACAAATTTCAAATGGGGACTTACCAGTAGAAGTGTGGACTGTTATGTCATAACAGTGTTGTATTTATACTAGATTTTACGAGTAGAAGTGTGGGATATTATGTTATAACAATGTTGTATTTATACCATATTTTCAAACCAACTCTTTGATGCTTTTAATTATAATCCCTCGAAAGCTGCACCAAAATCATGTTGACTACTTCTATTTACCCATATATCCAAGGATAGACTGTTGTAAACCTCTTCAACTTTGTGTTCATATTATCCCATAATGTAATCCAAAATGCACTAATAAATCTCATGTCCATGTCTAAAATGATGCTCCTTGGTATCCCAAAGTGTTCCTAGGCCTATCCAAAGAACAAGTTTGTTGCTTCTTTCTCATTGAAAGTCTTTTTGCAGGCATCAAAACACACATGTTGTTGAACCTACCAACTACTATGAATAGGTATTCATGTCCCTTCCTAGTTGCTAGTAATCCTCTGACAAAATTCACAAAAATTCTTTCGTAAGGATGGGTGGGTACAACTGAGGGATATAATAAAGCATATTTCATATTACTAGGCTTGTTTGTATAATAAATCATGCATCCTCTTATGAACCTATCTAAATGTTCTTGCATCTTGGGTGAATACACATACTTATGTAATTTGGCTACTGTCTTCCCTATACCAAAGTTACCTGCAACCTTGGAGGTCTAAGCCTCTCTGATTAGCTATAAGTGCTCACTTTTAAGAAGACCTGACTTATCCAACTTCTAGAGTAACTCATCCTAGAGATTGTAGTCAATGATTTGTCACCATCATACACATGACTATGATTTTTCAACTGCTAAAACACCTCCTTGAAGTCCTCATCCAACAAATATGCCTCTCTGTATGAATCATGGGTGAATGGCTTCATCTTCATCAAAGGTCACAAAACTATGATATTTGATGTGTGTTTCCTTGAAAGCATGTCATGCAACTTGTTTGTGTTTCCATTCTTATACTTAATCACTAAAAGAAAATGTTGTGGAAATTGCATCCACTTGTAACGTCTGGTTTGTTATAACTTACTCTAGGCCTACAAGTATTGTAGTGCCTAGTGATATGTGTGGATCATTGTCTCATTTCACGTCAAATAGTTCTTTCACCACAAATCTTATACCAAGGCATAAATCGCCTTCTCATAAGTAAGGTAGTTAAGAATTTCTCCATGAAATAATTCATAATAATATCATATAGGCCTTCCTCCATGAATCAAGAACACTCCCATACCATACCCACTCCATTTTTTATCTACTTTGAATGATTTTTGCAAGTTCGGTAATGCAAAAATTTGTGCTTGACTAATCTTCTTCATTAACTCGTTAAAGGCCCTATACTTGTCCTTTCCCCATTGTAAAATCTTACCACTAGTTGTTATGGCATGGAGTGGTACTGGGACTACTGAAAATGAGGCTATTCTTCTCAAACAAAACTCGTAACCTTAGAAACATTAATAGACATCGTCTATTTCATAACAACCTCCATCTTGGGAGGTTCTATCTTCAACTCTCATCCACCTATTACATACCGCTGATACACCAAAGACTACTGTGGAAATTCACACTTATTGGTATTTCATAATAATTGGTGCTCGTTTAATGTCTCCAATAGCTATGTCATATGTGAGATGTTCTCCTCACAAATAGAATCGTATACCACTACATTATCTAAATTTAATATAACAAATGAATATATGAAATGTAACAATATATCAGTCATTGAACTGATAAACGTAACTGCATTACACAAGTCAAACGACATGACTGACCACTCATACAAAATTGGGCTAGTTTTGAAGGAATTATTCTAGGTATCTTCTTCTCTATCTCAAACTCGGTGATATCTAGATTTTAAGTCTAGCTTTGTCAATTATTTCACTTGCTCCAATTAAACCAGTAGATCATATATCCTGAGCAAGGGGTACTTGTTCTTCATCATGATTTCGTTAATCACCTTGTAATCAATACATGTATCCCATGTCCCATCGTTATTTGGAAAACTGATGATGGGTGACCCACATGGTGACATAATCAGTCAAATGACAGCTTGTTCTAGTAGTTATTGCAAATGTTTCTTCACCTCACTTTCTTTTATAATAGATCTCTAGAACCTAATGTTTCGCAATGGGGATTTCGACAATAACTCGATCTTGTTCTGTAATTCCCTCTTGGTTGGCAAGTCTTTAGGCCCTTAAATCATATCACTATATGCCTATGACAACTATTTTAGTTGATATTTATGTTTCTTATTATAATCCTTTGTGTATTCCTTTCCTCTTACACAATCTTCTAAAGATTGATTTTCTCTTCAAAACAATAAAACATGCTTCTTATTGGAATTGATCAATTTATTCACTTGGTTGGAAATTACAAAAATAAAAAAAGATTCCTTTATGCACATTGATGGTAAAGTATTTGCCATCCTTGATGAGCTGGTACTAGTTCACTCTCTATATGAATATTGCATCTCAAATGTACATGTGAGGATTTCCAAACATGACTCCACATACCTCAAGGGGAGGTACATCTAGTTCTACTTCATTATTAAAATCAACATTAATGGGAAATATAATTTTGCACTATTTTGTTACCTTCATGTCTATATCCTTATTTACCCATCCTAATGGATACAGGCTTTGATTGTCACAAACTTCTAATTCTAATGTATTGACCATCTCTAGTGCAATGAAATTTGTTTGTGATCCTGAGTCAAATAAAGCATCAATATTTGTCTTCTTGATGTGTATCTTTATGTGGAAGCATGGAAAATTTTAGGGGCTAATATTCGTAGGTGGGCTAATTTTTGATGATTTTTCAAAAAAAAAGATTTTGCCAATTTCTACTTTTTCTAAAAATGATTCGCCCAAATTTTACATTATAAAATTATTTTACCTTAAAAATCGCCAACATTATATTATATATATATATATATATATATATATATATATATATATATATATATATATATATATATATATATATATATATATATATATATATATATATATATATATATATATATATATATATATATAGTCATTATAAATTTGAATAATTTTATAATATATTAATAGACATTTTATAGTTTGCATATTGGGCACTAGTGAGAATCGCCAATGTTTTAAACTTCAAGATAATTTTCCATGCTTAAACGTTTCCCTGTGTGGAAGTGTTTGGTCACTTATTTTTCTTCGTATTACTAAAGGATACTTAGATTCATATCCTTTTACACTAGCTTACAAAAATTAATCTTATCCACATATAAATTTCTTTCAACCTGGTTGGTCAAAGCAGTGGCCATGGTATTCTTCTCTTCTTGTCTTTATTTTTGGATTTTGGGTTAATTACTAAATGCAACTTCCATCACTTCTCCTCTGTATGTCGTCAATGTTATAGTGGTTTCTAGATCTTTGCACTAGTGTATTGTGGTTGTCATATTTTTATATTTTCACCCTTTCCACTTATTCTACCCTCCTTAGAAGCACCACGTTTCTCCTTTTTCTTGGCTCCACTTGATTTCCCTTTCTTCAAGCTTGTGTTCTCGAGATCAAGTACTTGTACACAAGCCTCGTCCATTGATTTAGGCTTGAACAAGATCACTTGCTTTCATAAATGGCTGTGTAGACCCCACATATTCTTGAGGACTGCATCTTGGTTCTTTGGGGAGATACCCAAAATTATGGCCATTTTTTGAACATTGTGGTGTACTCTTATACGTTTTTTGCTTTCTTTTGCCTGAAGTAGCGCCATCAGATGAAATGGTACTATAGATACCTAATAGGTAAAAATGTGACTTTATGAGTGTTTTGAAGTCCTCGCACTTAGTTACTATAGGTTTTCCCTCTAACCTTAGTGTCTCTATGCGGATTTCCCACTAAGTGAGGGCATGACCCTCTAATTCCAGATATGAAAATGAAATATTATGTTTTTCCTCAACATGATGGACACTAAAATAAACTTCTAATTGTTGCAACTAGTGATTTAGCTTCAAACCACCATTATCACCTTGGTATGGATTTATATTAACCTTTGATACCATTTTGAACAGAGACTATGAATGATTCATGACACTCAAACTAGGTTGATCCTTTTTGGGTCCTTTCTTTCGCTAGTTGTTTACTTCTTATTGATATCCTAATCTCCCATCAAATCTGTCCTCCACTTTAGAACTTGTTGAACCCCCAAAAATCGGGTCGACAACAAGCGGGATACCCACCCGGTCTGGACTTTGGTTGGTAGCTCCTTATTCGTTTGGTATAGCGGGTCCAACTGGGGATAATGGGACCAATTTCCCAATCTAACGGTGTGTGTGTGTGTGTAGAGTTGAATGATGCTGATCTAAGAGTACTTTAAAGCCAATTTAAATCAGATTCTTAAACTAACTCTATGCTATTGTAATCTAATGAGAAACAACACATCTAACCTATGCTAACCCGGGGTGTATTTCTTCTATTATGCGATCTAAAGAGATTTCAAAAAATAACTGGTAATAAAGATAATTCAGCTATTATAAGAATAGAAATCAATTAAGATAAACCACTTTGCATAAGAAGTTAGGCAAAACAGTTGTGAACAGCATATCGCATAATAAGTTATTCATATATCAGACATAAATAAATGACTCCACCATACAAAAGTGCCAAATGGTAACTCATACATTCATGCAATAACATATAAACAACTGAAAATTTTAAATCACTTTAAGAATATAAGCAGAAATGGCCAAGAGATAAAAGTACCATTTATGACTAATCCTACTCATAAACGTCAAGAAAAAACGATTATCTCTACTTGTTCTAACATCTACTAAGAGTACAAAAGTGCAACATCAGTAGCAGACATCAAATGCAGACATTAATAAATCTCGATCCATCCATTCATCAAAACCTCCTCTGAGGGTGCAGAAGTGCATGTTCCGAGGACAAGTTTTTGACAAATTTCTGGAACCTTCTCTAAATGCCTCAGAAGGGTTTAAATACTGCTAGCTAATTAACTTAATTACATAAATTTAGGATACTGTTTTAAATGACCGCTCTTCTGATAAAACAAAACTATTTCTAAAAATTGAATCTAATCCTGAACCATTTCTATATTTTCTCCTTAGTTCTGTAATCATGCAACATTTGTCTGGGAAGAGTCAGTTGGTCGCCTTCCACTTTCGTTTGAGCTATGAAAATAGAAATAACAAGCGCTGTCACCACTTTCTGGTAAACTAGGAGATATTTTCGAGAATCTTCCTCTGGCTGGGTGTATTCACTACGTGTATACTTGGTAATGACCCAAATTTCTTTCAAACTGATTTTTCTTTTGCTATTTTGGTTTCAGGCCTTGTGAATGACTGAAAAAGTTAGGGACTTTACTCTCTGAATAATTTTTTCAATCGAAAACTGCCTCCATTCTTTATTCTGGGCTTTTCAAGTGCCTAAGCTTCAGGGTTTTTTGTAAACATGCTGCTTTTGTGCGCCTTTGACTCTTAGCTTTAGGTGGCCTATTGACATCAGCATCTATTGAGTGATACTCTGGAATCTGTGGTCCTGTCGCATGCAGCATCCATTTTTGAAGGGATTTCTTCTTTGTTCTCCGAGCATTGATGCTTTCCCCTTTTCCTTAGATGTTTCCTGCACATTGCTTCATGTAATTTCCTATCTTACAATTTACGCAAAGGAAAAGAGTAATGATAATAAAGATTGACATGAAAGCTTTAAGCTCTTATGAATGCCTAATCATGACATCCATAGCGAACTGACTCTTTAAAAAACACAAGACTGTCCTTCCTGAATACTTTGGCGTACAATCATTAATTTATTTTTAGGTGTGCGCCTAATTTTGGTTAACGGATAGCTTTCCTTGGATACTGCACCGAGGAAAATTCGCAATGGGTGATTTCTGCGACTCGCAGATCACAGCATCGCGGATCACGTCGTCAAGATTTGTCATCGCAGAAAATCATGATCGCGATTTTTCACAAATCGCATTTATCGCAGATCGCAGCATCGCAGATCACAACATTTAGTCATTGTGTGCTACTTACATGATGTTGCAATATGCGACGTCGTATATCGGCCGTCGGAGATTTATTAAATTTTTTCATTAATGAATGCAATGCGATGAATCTTGCGTCGCTTCTTCGCAGTTTATTATGCTCATAAGAAAACGTTTCATTCTCTTTCCGTGATGTGATAAAGTTTTAAGGAGTCAAATACAAAAAATTTCATAAAATGTTTGTTTGGATTTTTTATTAAGGGTCCCCATTTGCTTGGTGTTATTGCTAATATCAAACAAAGAGGGGGGTTGTTGGTGGCCACAACAATGGCGATTCACTGGGAAGAACCAGTTATCTCTGCTTTTCTATTGAACTTTTAACTTCTGAAGCAGAAAAATTTTCATAAGTCTAAATTTTGTTATGGAAAGATAGAGTACATTATGCCTTATCCTATCTATGATATTTTGTTTCAACCTTTTTCTATTCCAATTGTTTGCTTCCTCAGGCTTAGTCCTTGTATTTACATCAACCACTACTTGGTCTTTAAAAGAAAAAATAAGGTCTTCTTTGTGTGCTGGCTTTTTAAAATATCCTCATTTGTTGTAGGTAGAGCCTCTGCTGCCAGCAGGCGTCCATAGCCTCGACAAGGTTACTTGTTACCCAGCAATGATCCTTTATCCTGCTTAAGGCTATTTACAACCTTTCAGAGAAAAATCCATTTTGACACTTTTTCCTTTTTTTATTCTCTAAAGAACAATGTCTTGGTTTGGTGGCCAAATTATGACACAGTCATTCACTTGATTTACACTTTTGTTGAACAAGCTGGCTCGTGATGAGACCCCTTGTCTTTTGATTGCAACAATCTTGAGTCGTTGCCCTGTTTTGGTGGACAGTATTGGCAAAGTCAGCAAGTTATAATATCTATGATCATGATAAGCCAGCTCATGATGAGACCTCTTATTCTTTGAGATATAGTGTTTTCTCGGATTGTTCCTCTGAATGCTGCGATTTTCTTTATAAGGGAGGAAACCATTGTTTTTCCTTAAGAAAGCTCTAGACGACAATAATAGAGTTTGAAAACATCAGTTTTTAGAGAGAATAGTTATTTTATTATTGATACCTTTCATTGTGCTGATATAAAACAAATTTTTGCCAAAGGTTGTTTTCATCAATTTTTTTAGAAGTTGAAACTAGTATCATATCTAGGCTAAGGTTAACTCTATCCGTCAATAATAAAGATCATATTTTTAGAAAAAAAAATTCTATTTGTACAAGCAAAAAAATCAAAATCTGATAGAGAATTGGTGTCTTTTTTCGTGACCCCCTGTAGTAACCATCTACAACTGGTTTTATTTAAAAGAAAGAATAAAAACAAAAACTATCCTACAAAAAATAGAAGAGTAACCTTCTATGGAAAATATATTTTAAGGATCTGTCCATTAACAGGCAAAGAATCCTTTCTACCTACTAAATCCTGCAAGACAAATGTTGATGAGCCTATGACTTCTACAATTTGAAAAGGACCAAGCCACATTTTCTAAAATTTTGTATGTTTGCCCTTTTCTTCATGAGCCTTATCCCATTTCAAAACTAGATCTCACATCTGAAAATATTTTCTGGTCATTATGCTTGAATCAAAAGAGGATTTTCTTAGCGCTTGGTGATGAGCATGGGTTTTCTTAGCTTGTTCTTTTCGTTCTTCTAATTTAATTATTTCCATTTGTCTTAATTGTAAGGAGGAAGTAGATACTTCATTGATGTATTGTACTAAAGACAAGGAGGGGATCATTAAGTGAGTTGGAAGAACCACTTCCTTCCCATAAACTAAATTAAAGGGAGAAGTGCCGATTGAAGCTTTCTTCGTTATCCTATCTGCCCATAAATCATTTACCAAAGTTTTGTGCCAAATGCTTTTGGTTATGGTCAAACTGTTCTTTTAATAATCCTGATTAAGTTTTTAATTTGTTGACTCAGCTAATCCATTTCCTTGCAGATAGTAGTTGGCACCGAATATTTTAGTTTTGAACCCTCTTTTAAGTGCAAAACTCAGTCATTGCATTCCCAGAAAAGTACGAGGCATTATCAAACATCAAAGCCGTCCGCAATCCAAACCTAGTGATTATAAATTGATCTATGAATTCAATGATGTTTTCAGAATTAGCTGTCTTGAGAGGAACTGCTTCTACCCATTTAGTAAAATAATCTGTTGCCGTGAGGATGTATATATGATGCTTAGAAGAGTGAGGAACGATCTCACCTATTATTTCCAAGCCCCACTGACTGAACGGTTGCTCGATGTTTACTGGCTGTAGTGGCATGGACGACTTCTTTTGTCTCCCTGCAGTAGTTTGGTAGACTTGGCATTTCCTCACGTAACTGTGTGAGTCTTTGAATAGTGTGGGCCAATAATATCTTGCGCGTAAGATCTTATGTGCAGTAGCATCTCCAGCATAGTGTCCGCCTGCGGGTCCATCGTGGAGTTCCTGTAAAACCTTTTCAGCTTCGGTTTTCTCAAGACACCTAAGAAGCACAGAATCATAATTCCTCTTAAACAGAACATCATTTATGAGCTGATATTGTTTAGCTTTCAATCTCAGAGCTCTTTTCTTAGTGTGATCTAGGTGTGCTGGAGCATACCCGTTCTTAAGATAATAAATGGTGTCAGCATATAATGATTCTGTATCGTTTAGGATTACCTCATATGTTTGTACCTCTTCAGATGAATTTTCAAGAATTTGCGATGCTCCAGCCAACATTTTGCAGAAGCTTTGACCTCTCACAATGCTTGCTGGTTTGATCTCAAGGTCGTATTCTTGTAAAGAAGTGATCCAATTTTCTCTTTTTTCACCCACATCTTTCTGTATTAGAATATTTCTTACCGCTGGAAACGATACTATGACCTTGGTGTGGGTTTTAAGTAAGAAAGGTCTAAAATATTTGACCGCTTTGAAAACATCATATGCCTCTTTCTCCACGTCTGAATAGTTGAGTTCAACACCTTGTAGATTCGAGCTATAAAATGCGATTGGAGCTTCTGCTTTCTCTTGATTTGCTTGAGTTAGAATCACGGCATATGATTTCTCTGAGGCAAATGTGTATAAGATAAAAGATTCTGAAAATTTTGGGGTCGCTAAAGATGGAGCATTAATGATAGCTTGTTTGATTAGGTTGAATGTTTCATGCTCATCTTGACCCCATTTGAAATTTGAATTCTTTTTTATCATGGTTTGCAAAGGAGAAACAATTCGTGAAAAATCTGGGACAAATCTTTTCACAAAATTGATTTGTCCAAGAAACGATTGCATGGCCTTTTTGTTATGAGGTAGGGATATTTCAGAAATTTCTTTGATTCTATCAGGTTCAATGTGAATACCAGATTTTGACACTATGAATCCTAGAAGCTTTCCTTCACTTAATGCAAAAAATGATTTATTTGGGTTAAGTGAAATCTCATACCTTAAACATTGTTGAAACATTTCTTTCAAGTCTTTGACATGGTCGCTTCGCTTCTTGGAGTAAATTGTTATATCATCCAAATAAATTACTACAGATTTATTGACTAAACCCTTGAATGTAAGGTCTATGGCTCTCTAAAATGCAGCGCCAGCGTTGATAAAACCAAATGGCATCCTCCGGTATGCATATGTGCCCCATTTAGTTCAGAATGTGTTTTTAACCGATCATCGGGATGTACCAGCACTTGATTGTATCCTGAAAATCCATCCAAAAAAGACATTAGTTTTGAGCCTACTATTGCCTGTAATATCTACTCCATAGGAGGGAGGGGAAAATTGTCTTTTTGACAGGCTTTGTTGAGATTCCAAAAATCGATGCAGATTCTAATATCTCCAGTTTTCTTTCTAATGGGTACCATATTGGTGACCCATTTGGAATGTCTGACGGGGAAAATTATTCTGGATTTTAATAACTTATTCAGCTCAGTTTTGATTTGGTTTTCTAAATTGGGGTGGATTTTTCTGAGTTTCTGTTGGACAGGTTTTTCGTTGTCAATCATAGGGATAGTATGTTGAATAATAGAAGTGTCGTATGTCTTCAGCTCATCGTAATTCCAGGAAAAAACATTTTTATATTATCTCAAAAGACGAATATATGCTAGTTTTTCTTCAGGGGCTAGGTCGTGGCCTAGATTAATGTTTTGTGGTTTATCATCGGTTCCTAGGTTTATTATTCGTAGTTCAGATTTGAACTGTAGAGCTTAGAATCAGTAGACCTTTTAAACCGAATTTTCAAATCGTATAAGTCTTCCAACTCAACCACCAATTTAGGTATAGCATTATCAGTGCTATTTTGCTGGTATTTGTCGATCGTGATAGTCTTCGTCAATTATTTGATTGGAGTAGGATCCTTCAGAAGTGAGGAAATTTACAATATCAGGATCGTCATTGAATACTCTGCAGTTTGTAATGTTGTCAGGGATGGACGGTCTAAAGATTAATTCTATTGAGAATCTATCTGGACTAAAATCTTCGGAGGGAATGAGTCTAGAGGCTACGTTAGCTAAACTATTTGCGCTTGCATTTTGGAGTCTTGGGATTGACGAAATATTGAATGCTATGAAATTCTTAGTAAGATCTTGTACTAAAGATTGATAGTGTTTCAAATGACTTGATAGGCAATGTATGGTGTTACGTACCTGTTTGACAACAATCTCAGAGTCTTCGAAGAGTTGAAGATACTTGACGTTCAACCCGATTGCTTTGTATAGGCCTTGCACCAAGGCCTCATATTCCACCGTATTGTTTGCGCAATCGAATTCAAGTCTGCATGTAAGCATGGTCTTATTTCCTTCTGGACTAATAAAAATGTATCCTTCTCCTTCTCCTTCGTTAAATTTAGAGCGATCAAAATATAGTTTCCAAAACAAACATGTATTTATAGGTTTCTCTAGAAAATTAACACACTTTGAATTATCAGTTTGGGAAAATTTTTCAACTTGGGAAAAAACTGAGTTTTCTAAGTAAGGTGATGTATGAGCATTAAAATTGCCGAGGAAAGAATCTACCGAGTAATTGCCTATGATGCTACTGTTATATGCTATTGCTTCATTTTCTCCCTCGAATTCCGTTACTATGTACTTCTGTTGTAACTCTCGTTCAACCTTTATTTGATTCGGTTTAACATTGTAGGGTAACTACATGTGCGACCAGTCAGTTGAGAAGTATCCATGGAGTTTTTCGGACCAATCCTTGCTAAGAATTAAGCCATAGAATTCTAGGATATCAGCTACTAGAATGTCAATAACCTGACATACCTTCGGGTTAGACGATAATCTTATGCTGACTTGATTAAGTTCACCAATCACTTTGACTTGAGATCGATCTAGTTGAACTATGCGCACTGCGAATTTTTGTGGTTGAACATTCAACTTGGCACATATTGATCTGGGTAAAATATTCGTTGAAGCCCCAGAATCTACCAAACAATTGTGCACATTTTTATTGAAAATTTCATAAGTGAGAAGAAAAAGGGGAGTGTGAGATCTTGATCTTTCTCCAGTCAAGGCGATGTCATTTGGATCAATCTTATTGGTCGTGTTGGTTGGAAGTCTTCCCATGTTGTGGGAAGCTACAGCTGTAGGCAAAGATGTAGTAGGCACAACATGTAATTCTTTCATCATTATCTTCTGTTAATGTTTCAATTTTCTCAATTCATAAAGAGTGATATTAGCCCTAGTCTTTTTCATGTCATCAATAATACTGTAGTCCATTTCATCTGACACTATTAGTGTTCTCGATGGAGGTGTTTGATCTGGTTGGACTAGGCTAGATTGAGTCGCTTTAGCGGTCGGTTTCTTTGTTGCGACTTTTCTTTTGCTGCAAGGCATGTGCCCTTCTTCTTAGGGGTAGTTTGGGGAGGATCAAGTTGATTTTTGCTTCGTGTGCTAACCAGAAATGCTTCTTGATCTTCTTCTTGTGGGAGGATGAAATCCCACATTCCTTGTAGTTCCACAACTTCTTCGTCATCGGTCTGCCCTTTTGTGGTACTCTCTTCTTCTTCCTCTTCTTCGGGTTCGACATTTGAGATAGCGTTGGGTGGTTTCACATCCATTGAAGGGCCTCTTTTAAAAGCTCTGTAGGGCTTTTTTGAAGAAGTTTTTGCCACCTATTGTTTTATGTCAATCATCTCATTTGACATGGTCTTTAATAATTTTTGCAATCCTTCCAAATCGAAAGGATCTTTTGTTTTTTTCTTCTTGGGGTCTTCCTTGAAGGTGACTTTTTTAGATTTGCGTTCCTCTATCGCAGATCTCTTTTCCAGGGCTATTATGCATTTCTCGACTGCTATCACCTCTGTTAGGTTTTCAACTAAAGTTGTTTTATTTTCCCTATCCACGAAGACTACTAAGTTTTATGGTAAGGCCGTAATATACCATTCACATCGTACTTCTTCGCTGGGTTGGGAAGCAGTGGGAATTTTGTTGAGGATTTTAATGAACCGTAAATTGAAATGTTTGATGGGTTCTCTAGCCTCAGCTTTAAGATTGGATAGGTCACTGATTAATGTTTCCGTTGATCTATCATCACCAAACTTGGTGAGGAATTGATTTTGAAAAATGTCCCAACTTGTGATAGACCCGGAGGGTAATGAAAAGTACCATGACCCAGATGTTCCTTGCATTGTATAGGGAAAAAGCTGGACAACAGCATCCTCGTTGGTAACTCCGATGAGATTGAAAGAAAGTATGAAATTATTAATGTGCTCTTCAGCTAGCATGCCTACTTCTGGATTGAATTTGGGTAGCCATTTCTCAGGATGGGCCGGTATTTGGCTCAGGGGTGGAGGCATTAAAACTGCTCCAGGATTGTTCCATGGAGATTGTGCCATTGTTGAGATGCTAGTAAATGAAAATGCAGAGGATGATCCCTGAGGCTGGGAAGATGAAGATATTATGATATTAGGTGATTGAAGCAGAGGGGTTGTGGAAGGTGGATGAATGGTTTGGAATGAAGATGTGGGTGAATGACTTTGCGGTGAGGGAGTTGAAATGGACGATGTAGATTGAAGAGTCTCACTATCAGATTGCTGTGGTGTTTTCCTTGCTCTTTTCCTGGCGGGGAGAGGGAATTTAGTTGGCTGGATGTAAAATTTTTCACTCTTTAGTTTGGTCAGGGGATGAGCAGGATTGTACTACGAAGTCATGCTGCTTTGAGATTTATCAGACCTCAGTGTAAAAATAGAAAATCCTTGGAGTTTGTGAATCAGAGTTTGAACTTTAGGGGGTTCAATGATAGATTGGCATGAAATATTAGGGTATGTAGCAGCGTTTAATACTTGAGCGACTTCCGACTCTGGATTTAAACGTACTGGGGAAGTTGAGGGAGTTGATGAGGGTGATTTACTCTCAGAATGGTATTTAGATTTTGATTTAGGTGCCATTCATAGTTCGCGGCCCTCCTTCTAGCGCCAAATATGTTGAAGCCCCGAAAATCGGGTTGACAATAAGGGGGATACCCACCCGGTCCAAAATTTGGTTGGCAGCTCGTTATCCGTTTGGTATAGCGGGTACGACTGGGGATAATGGGACCAGTTTCCCAATTTAAGGGTGTGTGTGTGTGTGTAGAGTTGAATGATGCTGATCTAAGAGTACTTTAAAGCTAATTTAATTCAGAGTCTTAAACTAACTCTATTCTATTGTAATCTAATGAGAAACAACACATCTAACCTATGCTAACCCGGGGTGTATTTCTTCTATTATGCGATCTAAAGAGATTTCAAACAATAACTGGTAATAAAGATCATTCAGCTATTATAAGAATAGAAATCAATTAAGATAAACCACTTTGCATAAGAAGTTAGGCAAAATAGTTGTGAACAGCATATCACATAATAAGTTATTCATATATCAAACATAAATAAATGACTCCACCATACAAAAGTGCCAAATGGTAACTCATACATTCATGCAATAACATATAAACAACTGAAAATTGTAAATCACTTTAAGAACATAAGCAGAAATGGCCAACAGATAAAAGTACCATTGATGACTAATCCTACTCATAAACTTTAAGAAAAAACGATTTATCTCTACTTGTTCTAACATATACCAAGAGTACAAAAGTGTAACATCAGTAGCAGACATCAAATGCAAACATTAATAAATCTCGATCCATCCATTCATCAAAGCCTCCTCTGAGGGTGCAGAAGTGCATGTTCTGAGGGCAAGTTTTTGACAAATTTTCGGATCCTTCTCTAAATTCCTGAGAAGGGTTTAAATACTGCTAGCTAATTAACTTAATTACATAAATTTAGGATACGATTTTAAATGACCGCCCTTCTGATAAAGCAAAACTATTTCTAAAAATTGAATCTAATTCTGAACCATTTCTATATTTGCTCCTTAGTGCTGTAAGCATGCAAAATTCGCTTGGGAAGAGTCATCTGGTCACCTTCCGCTTTTGTTTGAGCTATGAAAATGGAAATAACAAGTGCTGGCACCACTTTCTAGTAAGCTAGAAGATATTTTTGAGAATCTTCCTCTGACTGCGTGTATTCTCTGCGTATATACTTGGTAATGACCCAAATTTCTTTCAAACTGATTCTGCTTTTGCTACTTCGGTTTCAGGCCTTGCAAATGACTAAAAAAGTTAGGGACTTTACTCTCTGAATAATTTTTTGCATCGAAAACTGCCTCAGTTCTTTATTCCGGGCTTTTCAAGTGCATAAGCTTTAGGGTTTTTTGTAAACATGCTGCTTTTGTGCGCCTTTGACTCCAAGCTTTAGGTGGCCTATTGATGTCAGCATATGTTGAGTGATACTCTGGAATCTGTGGTCGTGTCGCATGCGGCATCCATTTCTGAAGGGATTTCTTCTCTGTTCTCCGAGCATTGATGCTTTCCCCTTTTACTTAGATGTTTCCTGCACATTGCTTCATGTTATTTCCTATCTTACAGTTTACACAAAGGAAACGAGTAATGATAATAAAGATTGACATGAAGGCTTTAAGGTCTTAAGAATGCATAATCATGACATCCATCATGAACTGACTCTTCGAAAAACACAAGAATCTCCTTCCTGAATACTTTGGCATACAATCATTAATTTCTTTTAAGGCGCGTGCCTAATTTTGGTTAACGGACAACTTTCCTTGAATACTGTGCCGAGGAAAATTTGGGATGGGCGATTTCTGCGACTTGCAGATCGCAGCATCGCGGATCGCGTCGTCAAGATGTGTCATTGCAAAAAATCATGATCGCGATTTTTCACAAATCACATTTATCACAGATCGCAGCATCACAGATCGCAACATTTAGTCATTGTGTGCTACTTACGTGATGTTCCGATATGCGACATCTCATATCGGCCGTCGGAGATTTCTTAAGTTTTTTCATTTAAGAGCGCTTCATAATGAATGCGATGCGATGAATTTTGTGTCGCTTCTTCGCAGTCTATTATGCTCATAAAATACAAAAATTTTGATAAAATGTTTGTTTGGATTTTTTATTAAGGGTCCCCTTTTGCTTGGTGTTATTGCTAATATTAAACAAAGAGGGAGGTTGTTGGTGGTCACAACAGAACCCCCATCTTCTCTAAATATGCCGAACCTATTTCTTGAGAACGACATGAGCAAATTCATATTACAACTTATATTTGCAATTTATTCTTCCAACCATGAATACTTACCTTTGGGGGACCACAAGGGTAATTTGTAGATTCATCATCCATGATTAGGGTTCTACGAGTTTTTGCCTAGCCGATCTAGATACCCTACGAATATCCACAATATACCTAAATAAACCTTTCTCTGATACTAATATGATCCATAAATTACCTTGGATATTATATTGGATAGTTCATCACAATGGATCTAATAAAAGTATATTTAAAGGTATTAAATCTAGATTATTATGGCTTTGTTTTTCTTTAGGTTTCTAGATCTATAGATTATGATTATTTGTGCATGCATGCAAATTAAATTTACGTAGAATATAGAGAATAATTAAATAAAAACTAAAAGACCATGGTTGACACAATATATGACCTGGGAAACCCTTTCAGGATAAAATTGTCATGTAACTAGATCACAAAATAGAATAAAATAAAGATCAATGACTTGAAAGTAAACCTCTTCAAGGGGGAATCCTCCTTTTAAATCAGATAAATGAAAAATTCTTGATTCAAATGACAATAAGTCATTTATAAATATAGGATTATAAGACGTCACAATATAATTAGGGTGTACATAAAAATAATAACGTAATAATACAACAGTAAAAGTAATGGGCTTCTATGGGGCACAATAATAACAATCGTGGGCTTGTATGGGGCACAACAGTAACAATATGGGGGCTACACTATTATCATAAGGACCTAACATGCCCCTCTCCTTTAAAAAATTGTTGTCCTCATCACTTGAGTAGTTTTGGATGATTCTAAATAAAATACTAATCCTTCCATGTAAACTCTTTAGTAGGGAAGTTTGTCCACTTAATGAAATATTCTAAAATTGATTTATTTCATAGTTGTAGGAATCTTGTTTCTATGATTGTTTCAAGCTACAATATGATTTATCCTTACTTTCCAAGTTATTGAAATATAGTTTGAACTGGGATCTTGTCACCTATAACCCTCTTTAGGCATTAAACATGGAAAACTAGGCGTACCTGCGAAGATGTCGACAACTCCAACTTTTATTCCATAGTACCAATCTTTTCCAGCACCTTGTAAGGGCTGTAATACTTGCGTGATATTATATTATCCTCCTTATATTTCTTGATGGAATCTTTATTGATGGTTATAGTCATAAAAATACCCAATTGGCCACATTAAAACTTCTTTCACTACGATGTTGATTTTTCTATTGTTTCATTCAAATATATGTTAGAGTCGGGTTATCCTTTAAGAGTTGGAAAACTTGTTGTTGATGCTCAATGTGATCTTCCGTTAGTTGAAATGTTGGGTTGTACCTTAAAGACATTATAGACATTTCAAGTTCTAAAATAGGTGTCCTAAGGAATATTATAAAATAATAGTGGAAATAATAAAACAAGATTAAATTACATATCAAATTTTAGATGGAAAAAAGAAAAAGTTATTTTTTCAACTTAGATTTTGAGCTTATCTTGCTATGGTTTTACTCAAGTATTGAGCGAGAGAACTCATTGGAAGCACAATTTAATTCCTCATTTGAGGAGTACCCATGTTGCATTGTTTTGATGGACCCTACTGCATAAAAAATGAAAAATACATGAAAAAACATTAATTCAATCATGTCTTTCATGTATTTCTATTTTTTCTTGTAAAAAGGTCCATCGAAAGTATGCAACATGGGTACTCCTAGGATGAGTAGTTAAATTCTACATTCAATGAGTTATCTCAGTCGAAATTTGAGTAAAGCAACTCGGAGATGAGTAGAAAATAGAAGTTGAAAAAATAGTTTTTTTTTTTTTTTTACATTAAAAATGGCGAACCATCTTCCATGGTTGAAATCATCATCGTAAATCCTATTGGTTCTTATAATGCTAATTTTTGTTATACATTTTTGTTTTGAGGCCCATTTTTTACATCAAAATTTCTCTAGTGATGATGTGATGGAGGGTGGATAATATCCATAAAGAACCATAAATGGGGTCATTTTTGCTACAGTATTGAAGGAAGTGTTATACACCCATTCTACCATTCATAACCACATGATCCATTGTGTTTTCTTATCAGTTACAAAGCTACAAAGATATCCTTCCAAACATTTATTCACTATCTAAGTTTTCCCATTAGATTGTGGATGATAAGATGAGTTATGAGTTATTTGATTACCAAGACAAGAAGATAATTCACTCCAAAAACATCCAATGAAAATGGGATCTCTATCACTTACAATAATGTTTGGGTTTCCATGCATCTTTTGGACTATTTCTACAAATTCAATAGTGACTATATTGGCTTCGAATAGACGAGATAATGCACAAAAGTTTGCATACTTGGTAAGTTTATCAACTACCAACATGAAGAAATCCTTTACTTCATACTTGGGTAAACCTATGATAATATCCATTGGTACCTCTTCCCAATGCTAACTTGGAATGACTACTGGATGTAAAATATGTGAGGTATTAAATGTGTTGAGTTTATTTTGTTGGAAAACCAAACATTCTGCCACAAAGTTTTGAATATTAGATTTAAGGTCATCCTAAACAAATTATTTCTTGACCGTGTGGTATGTTTTTAAAAATGTTTAGTCCCTTCCTATACGAGGTGTGAAATTCCAAAAGAACCCTTTGTTTAAGTTGGGAGTTCCTTCATAGATATAAACAATATTTGTACCACAATGAATTTTTTTCCAAATAAATGAATTAGATACACTACGATGTTGGTACAAATTCAGAATGAGTGTTCATACATATTCATCATTTTTCCATTCCTCCCTTTTGTTAGTTATCCAATAAATTTTTATAGTAGAAATGGCATAGAAAAATCCTTCCACAATCTCATCCCTCCTAAAGAATCTATCTGTAATAACATTTTACTTTCCTATTTTGTAGATGAATTCAAAGCCAAAATGCAACAGCTTTGTGACCCATTTTTGCTCCTCTTCTAAGGATAATCTTTGTTCCAAGAAGTAATTAATTCCTATCATGACCTATTTTACCTTCAACTATTTTCCCATTAGGTAATGGATCCATTTCTTCAGTGCATGTAGGCTTGCCAACATTTCCTTCTGATTAATCGATTTTTTTAAATACTTTTGCTTGACTAAATTTCAAAAGAAAGGGTCTTCCTTATTTCATTAAAACAATACCAATGAAATTTCATGAGGCATCAAATTCCACAATCAGTCTTTTATTCATTTTTGGTGTAGCTAATACCAGAGTTCAACACATTTCCTTTTGGAGCCCAAAATAATACATCTTTCTTCACTAATTTTGTTAGAGGTCATAATATCTTGTTAACCTGGGAAATCCTCAAATATGCCTTACGTTTGTGGGGATTTTCGATTTGTTGATGGATTTATTTTTTTTAGGATATCACCCAAATAATCTGCTTCCTCTACCCCAAAGAAACATTTGGAGATTTTTGCATACAATTATTTCTCCTCCAATAATTTGAGTGCCCTATCAACATGTTGAACATGATCATTCCAAGACTTGTTGTAGATTAGTGTATCATCAAAAAATACTAACACAAAGTCTCTATGGAAGGTTTAATGAAGGTGTAATTCATTAAAGCTTGAAATGTGGAAGTGTTGACGGTGTTAGACCCACTAACATTCATGAGATCTCCCTAATATGAAGTCCAAACTAGACCTCACATCTTTTGGAGTAGCAGTCCCAAAAGTGGGTGGTAATGTTATGTCTTCACTGTATAAACATGTAGAGTGAAGTATGATAACTTTGGGTGAGAGAAAGTGTGTGACCCTATGGAGAGTCAAGTTTGATGCATGAAGGTTTGAACACAAAAAAGGAAAAGGAAGTGCACTCCTTGGAAGCATGTAATAGTATGCAAATTGAAAGGAACACATGAGCTAAATGACATCACAAGATAAGTTACAGAATAGTCCACAAGTTAAAGTGATGAACTAACACAAGAATAAACATTCAACAAGGAATACAAATGCAAATGAAATATTTCATAATCATAAGCATAACGTAAACAACATACATTGCAAATACATCAAGAATAGTCTTACTATATCCATATCATATGCATGAAAGTATGCTCGCTCTGATTTATTATTATAAGTGAACATTCCATTCATAAGTACAACATTGATGGACCACTAGCCCCAATAGTAGAACATTAAAGTCAAGAACCCATTCTCCTCCAAACAAGCATAATCGCTCTAAACTACATAAAAGCCAATGTTCTTCATAACACTCCCAAGCTCCTTCTAGGCCTAGGCCTAGCCAAACGCTTGTATCCCAAAAGAATGTTAGGTGAGTTATGAGGTTCTATTTATAACAAGAGGAAGTGAATCTTCAACTCCCCTTTGTGACCTTTGGACTACCCTCATGATTCTTCAACTTATTTACAAAATGGCTCATTACATTACATCATGACTCTTCATATTCCATTATTGTCACTTGGAATTTCACTTACAACATAATTATAAATAATATTGCATTTAACATTTATATCCATATAAGACAAGATAGGGTAGAGACAAATTGATAGCATAACAAGACAAAATCCAATGATTCTTGAGTTTGGAAGAACTCTAGCTCAGACACCGTCACTTGTTGCTTCTCATTCACATATTGGTGCCAAGCTCCATACTGTGCGATGATGTACCCAAACTGTGTGATGGTGTCTGGCTAGAAGCAGACTCTAGACTCCATGGAATCCCAGTACAATGTCTTGGAATGAATTTCTACTTCGCTCTGAAGCATGAGAAACATTGTTATGATTTGGATAGGACGACCGATGGAATTCTGCATGCTTTTTTTCTTCAGCTCCGAATCATCCTTGGTGTCAATCTATCTTAGTTTCTCTAAGTACTCTTCAATCTCCTTCCATACTTGATTCCTGGGTTTGCATTTGGTGAGTGAACCGACTGATGGGATCTAGTGTGTTTTCACCAACACATCCAAACTATGAAAGAATTGTACATATCAGGCCTAAATACTTCCAATATATGACGCGAGTTTCTTGTTATTTTAAATCAACATTTGAACTCTCTCTTTCTCCACCTCTACCCGTGGCTTCATTTTTGTCACTAAGTCAAAGGGTGCCTATTTTTATCGCATTGTCCACTCTTGCACATAAGTAACGAAAACTTGTATGTTCTTGTGAATTTTAATAAAATCTTTTCTTTGCTATTGTCCACGGACCATGCAAACGTACAACTACTTTATGTATGATCAAAAACCCCTCATAGAGTTTCTGCATGGTTTGTCCAAGTGTTGATACTTCAGCAAGTATTGTTTCTCTCATCTCCTCATAGTAAACCTGTGTGGAAACCGCACTGTGTGTTGTTGTGCGGAGTTGTTCTACCTCCTTCCTTGCAACCTACAAGTTCTATGTCAATTCCTCATTCTCGGCCATCAAATACTAAGTGTTTGATCTCTGTTATGAAACCAGCTCACAAAAAGATAGAAAAGATAGATTAACGCCTTATAAATTAGCCTCTTCAAGGGGGAAACCTCCTCTACATTACACAAGTGAACAATTCTTGGATGATACAAATGAGAAGACCTCCTTTCTATATATAGGAGTCTATGGGGTCATAATAAAATCAAGGCACACATAAGAATAATAATGTAAAGGCACAATAATATCAATAGTGGGCTTCTATGGGGCACAATAATAACAATATGGCAACTACATGGGCACAACAATATAATAAGGGGGTTGTAATGATAACAATAAGGGGTTACACTAGTAGTATAGGGACCTAACATGACCCTCACCTTCAAAAAGTGCCATCCTCAATGCTTGAGTAGTTCTTGATGCTTCTGTATAAAATTCTCATCTTTCCATGTGGAATCTTCAACAGGTAAGTTCTTCCACTTGATGAGATACTATGAAATTGATTGATTTCATAGCTGTCAAATTCTTGATTTTGTGAATGCTTCAGGTTCCAATATGATTTTTCCTTCCTTGTCAAGTTCTAGTAATATTTTTGGAACTAGGATCTTCCACAACTTTTGAATCAGTTCCCACTATGCATTACCATTCTTCCATTCATCCCTTCCTTTGTTTATCAAATTTGGTTGGATAATTATACCAACCTCTACCATTTCTACAACCATATGTTCAATTTCACTACTTTGGGCATATGGATATCTATAAGGCCTGATGTTTGGGAAAACACTTCCTGGAATCAAATGAATAGCATGATCATGATCACGAATACATCGGAGACCTTTCAGAGTATGAAATAGCTTGGAATGATTGTCAAATACTTTTTGGAGATCTTGATAAATACATGGTTTTGATCTGGTAACCATTTGTGAACATAATTGTGCAATTACGCCTTGTTGTTATTTGTTTAGAAACTTTTTCATTTCATTAGAGCTGATTATCTTCCTTGGTTTCCATTTGATACCCCTTAATTCAATTTCCTTTCCTTATAAAGAAAATTTCATGAAAATTTATTGAAAATTAAAATCTATTGTTCCCAAGGATTGTAGCCATTTGACTCCTAGTACAACATCAATACCACCCATTGGAATAGAAAGAATTCGTCTATTCAATACACATTCTCCCATGGATAACTTGATATTAAGGAACTTTCTAGAGCAATTTATGGTTCCTCCACTTACAACCCTCACTTGACACTATGGTGATAGATATAGGAAGCAATTCAATTCCTTGGCAATCTTACAATGAATAAAATTATAGGTACTACCCAAATCAATAAACACTATTACCTTTTTCTTCTTGATATGTCCTTCTATCTTTATAGTTTGAGGAGTGGTAATTCTGACTAATGCATTACAAGATATGGTTGAATTAATTTCTTCTTTCTTTGGGTTTGGCTTCTAGTGAGTATCCTTTTCTTTTGATGTTTCTTGATACTTTTCTTCCTGATATTTCACAGCTTCAACCTTCTTCTTGTTGATATGTACTTCTATCTTGAGAGTTTGAGGAGTGGTAATTCCTACCATTGCAATACAAGATATGGTCGGATTCATTTGTTGTTTCTCTAGGGTTGGTTCCCGGTGTATATCCTCTTCTTTTGAAGTTTCTTGATCCTTCTCGTCATTAGGAGGCCTTTCTTGTATTAGCTTTGTCCCACCTTCCTTCAAACCTTCCATGTCTTTCTTCAAGTCTTCCATGCCTTTCTTGCAATAGCTTTCATATCCTTGATATTAGGTTGCATGGCATAGATAAAAATATTTATCTTTTGCTTCTCTAGAATAGCATTTACCCTTATATTAAATTTTTGAAAGTCATCGATGTGCTCTACCATTGAGCCATTTTATTTGACATTTATCAATTTGCTAAAGAAGGGGTTGCTCTTGGTATGCTCATAATGTGCTATCATTTCCTCGATGAAAATTGACCATGTGACAAGTAGTTTATGAGAACAAATCCCTTTATACCATAAAAATTGATTTGGTTCTAAATAATAAGATGCAATACATACCTTTTGTAATAGTGGTACACCATGTAGATCAAAATATTTCTCCATCTGTAGTATCCAATTTAGCAGATACTTGCCATCAAATTTCCTCATCTTGATTTTATTGACTTTAGGAGCTCGATCTTGAAACAATTGTGACTCTGTAAATATCAATCTTTAAGTTCCAAAAATTTGGCCTATAATAGCCCTCTGAGTCCTCTTTCTAACTGCACATGTCTGATTTCAATTGGATTCAAGAAGAAATATTTATTCCCAATCTCCCGCAATGACATAATTATATACTAGTTCAATGGAGTGAAGTTGTATGACACGCCACATGTCACTATTTAAATCATAGGTTCTAAAACTTATACCCAAAAAAAACAAATTTCGTCTTATTTTTCTAACTTCTTATAAAATTTTAATCTGACTCTCAAAGAGAAAGTTATGACGATTTTCCCAAGGTCAATTGTTTAGTATGTAATCCGGGAGTGTGCAAAAATCCTAACTTCCTCAGATCATATATCCGAAAATATAGTGAGCCAAGGTCTGAAATTTGGATCTGATGTTCGCACCAATCTCTTCTCAAATGGGTTTTTGTTTTAAATTTTGAAACATCATAACAAAAACTTTATAGCAAAATTTCCACGATGACCTGTTTTAGATGAAATTCTGGAGCTTGCAAAAACCGTAACTTCCTCAGATCATATATCCAAAATATAGCAAGACAAGATCTGAAATTCAGACCCAAAGTTTAGTATGATATCATCCCAAATGGGTTTTTTTTTCACTTATCAAACATTACAGAAACAAAGTTATCGTGAAAATGCCATGATGGCCTATTTGGAGCAGCAAAATCCTAGAATGCAAAGTTTTGATACCAAATTTTATGAAACCAGCTCACAAAAAGATAGAATAGATAGACCAATGACTTAGAAATCAGCCTCTTCAAGGGGGAACCTCCTTTCCATTACACAGATGAACAATTCTTGTATGATAAAAATGACAAGACCTCATTTCTATATATAGGAGTATAAGGGGTCATAATATAATCAAATCCGACATAAAAATATTAATGTAAGGGCACAATAATAACAATAGTGGGCTTCTATGGGGCACAATAATAACAATATGGGGACTACATGGGCACAACGATATAATAAGGGGGTTATACTAATAACAATAATGGGTTACACTAGTAGTATAGGGACCTAAAAATCTCATTGCTCTTACAAAGCCAAGATGGCTTCATTAATGGAATTTGGATGGTTCTTGGAGTCCACCACTATCACCTTTTCTATAACGAATGCAGGTGATGCATGATCATCTGAAAAATTATTTCTTCATCCTCATACAATACTCTTCTTGAATTCATAAAATGATAGATTGGAAACATCCATTACTGGATCATCATTAAATGGAAAATATCCCCTTCTTCCCTCGGCACTGGCTCTGCTAATGGAGGTGGTAGAGAGTGAGTGGTGACCTATGGTGCACTCAACATCATATCAAAAAATTCACTGTATAACTCTTGTTCCATATCCATATATGTTACTTCAATCAAGTGCTCAATATATTGAGCAAGCTCCCGACGCTGCATCCGTTCACCTTCCTCCTCACTTGCTCACTAGTTTTGTTCCCTCTCTTCACCTTGTATCAAAATTGGTTCTTTTGTCATTGCACCCTCCCTTTATTCTTCCTCTTTTTTCTGCTTCTCTTCTTGTGCCCTCCTTCTCAACTATTTTTCTTCCTTTAGTTTCTACTTTGTCTCCTGCACCTTTAGTTCTGCTTAATGTGACCACTTATTTTCTCTCTTCCTCCACTCTCCTCTCTATCTCCTCTTCTTCCTCTTTTATTTTTCTACTGAAGCTTCTCTCATCAGCATAAGATATGATTTCATATTACAACTTTATTCTCCCTATAGATTATCGACAATATTCCTCTTTACCTAGTCATGAATAGGGTTTTTACCTTCTACTACCATTTCTTCTGGAATTCTTGTCATTTGTGGAGAATCCTATGAATTCACTACTAAATTGACCAACTCATGGAGTATAGAGGCATTGTAGCAAGTCCTTCATAGGTCCTCTTCTATCCAATGGAATTCCCCTTTGATCCATTGAAATTAAAATCATGCTCAATGGTCTTTACAAATACCACGAGGATCATATAGATTAGATTCCTAATTACAAATCGAAACCTAACTATTTCCTTTCCCTTGGCATCCATGACTTTCAACTTATTTATCTTGTATAATCAAATTTTCATAGGAAGAGTGGACCATGGTGCTTTCTCCTTCATGTGCAAAGCTCCTGACAACCATGTGGTGAGATGGTATGATACTTCTTGCATGACAATTTTGTCAGTGGCAAACCTGGGTAAAAAATGTGGATGCTTCTCTCCACTGAACATCCTAAAGAAGGTGCCATGTGGTGAGGCATACCAATATACGATGTCTTCTATCACCCCCATTTCTCCTCGTGACATGAAAGGTGGATATTCTTCAAGGATAAGCTTGTAAATTGAGATGATGAGGTGGTCAATTAGTTTTTCCATTACTCCTCAATGTCTACAATCCGAAAGAAATTTGCAATAGATATGCATGATGGGTTCTCTTGGTGTCCATGTCTAATTCATATTGGGGAACTTTTTTTGGGCACAAATTGCATCCAGTGAATATGCATACATATAGAATCTTGATTTCTCGCCATCAGGAGGACTTTGATCCTGTTCTACATGGGCTCTCAACTATCGAGCCAATAGATTTGACCAATTGAATGGCTTCCCCTCACATACAACCTAGTTCAATAAGACTGCCCATCCTTCATGAAATGTTTTCATGTTCTACTGACCATGGATCCTGCAAACTAAGATAATCAAGAGATGGTAGGCCTTCTTGATGGAAATTTTCGTGTATACATGGGTGGGTGTCTATCAGAACTTTGATGGCTCCTTCACTGAGCCTTTGACAGTGTATCTTGTGTTTGCATAGTTGTGGGTGGCATAGAAGAGTGAGTCCATGAGCTTCACTAGCTCAAACAAGTAATACATGTGCTGATAATCTTCTTCCTGGAAAGTGGCAAGATTTGTTCCACTGGTACTACTCAATGTCATGGTCTTCTCATCAATATGTGAGAAAATCTAGCTGATGACATCTTCACATGGGAAGGATGGATATATGTATGACACCTTGTATAGTCATAACTATGAGATACTAAGATAAATTGGTTGGTCCTCTAATTCTACCTCAAATTCCTTTACAAAAGCATCTTTTATCTACTGCCATGACATAGATGATCCTTTTTCTATAAACATTGGAGTTTCTACAGACACTGGCAAGTCTATTGGTGTTTTCTTAACTACTTCCCAAATACTGCTTCCAGTGGTCTCTTTTGAATCATTTCTCTTTGGTGTGATAGTAATAGTGATTATTGGAGAGGTGCTCAACAATTGTTGAACTTATGGGACAAAAAACACACTCATGGAAAGTAAACATTAGTCTTTAGAAAATATACTTTCAATTCATGTTCAAGCAATAAACCAAGCATCTGGTGGGGAGGATTGTACAATTTTCATTGACAAGAGAGACTGGTTTCTTGTGGGAACTTCAAAATGTGCATCCCTAGTAGCCAAGGTTGAAGCATGTGGTTTTAAATTGTCCAATGCATACTTTATCTTGGGAAGCGACATGGGAGAGACTGTGCATTTGTAGTTTTAGTGGTCAAGGCGATAGATTGGCTCTTAGAATTGTGAGTTGGGACTACCTTGTATAGTGCACTGGGTAGTTCCATAGGAGAAACTTTGTGGAATGAGCCTTATGATTGCGTAGTGCCCTGCTAGGTAAAATGAAAATAGACTAAATCTATGTAGATCAAGTGCAACAAATAATCAAACAAAAGGAAAATCAAGTATGGGAGGAGAGTCGCTGCAACAATGACCATCGATATAAAAATAGGAAAGTCGATGCGACACTTATAGAAGGCAAACAAAAACTAAAAAAAAAAATTCTACAAGTTAAAGCAAGTTTAAAATCTAGCAACCATGAAGAGAAAGACTTAAAAAACCACTCGCCCAAGCGAAATGAAAAAAAGCCACAGAAAAATGGCAATAGATGACAAAAGAAAAACTCACCTAGATAAATGACCACAAACGAAGCAAAGGTTCCTTGATCTCCTCAGAAATGATAAACATCCAGGACCAAATGTAAAAAAATCTATATAGGCATCAATTAAATATATTTGAGTGAATTAGGGTTTATGACGTGTATGCCTAAAATCAAGGAAAACGCAACACTTGGCGAAAGTTTCTAAAAATAGTGAAAGTGTCTTCTTTGCGATACTAAAAATAGATCCCTATTTTTTAGGGATGATTTTTTGTTTTTGTTTTTTGATTTTTCTTAGTAAACTTTCCATGCACACTATCAGGAAATGTTGTGCAGCTCTAGGGAATTGGAAAACTTTTCAGCTTAGTGCATTGTGTAATTTCTTAGCTGAGTGAGTGATTGCATAGTTGTTGGGCTCAGTGATGGGCTTCCTTCAATGACTATAGAATTTCTTAGCTCAAGTATGATTGTCAGTAATAACTGCACAATTCCCATCATCAGTTTTACTTTCCCTCAAGGATTGCACATTTTTGGGAGGCAAGCCCAAAATTGTTGTGAAACCAAGTCAGGAGATCATCTTGTGAGCTAGAAAGATTAAAAAAGTGTGAAAACAAGAAAAATAAAAAATATAAGTTGCAGTCGAATCATGAATACCTAGATCAGTTCAAGATGAGCTCCTATTGATAGGAAGGGAGTCTCCAAAATCAAAGCATAGGAAAATTTTTGGAAGGTGGTTGTAGTTGTTACAACACTAGCGATACACTGGTAGAACTCTAGCTATTTGTATTGATATTGTCTCATGTAAAAAAGTCTAACTCTTCTGTAAGTATTTTTCAGTCCATTGATTATGATGACCTCTTAACCTAGCTTAGGTTAAAGATATGGTCCCTACCATTCTCTTGATCGACATCACATATACCAAGCCAATTCAAACTGAGTTGTTTCGACTAGGCATGAGGAGTATATAAATGCACAAGTAAAATAGATTGTCAGAGTATTATTTTTCATCTTTGGTGTTTGTCTATTGTGGGTAGGCCTGGAAGGTACCTCGATAGAGTCACTTGAGGAACACAAACATTGCTCTGCTTCCAGCGAGCCTGGGTAGTACCCCGACGAAGTTGCTTCTTCACCTCTTAGTGCAGGAAGCCTTTCTCTTCTTTCACTGATTATTTTGTTTTTTATTTTTCATTCTTATTTGTTAAAAGAATTGTGCATAGGCACTTAATTATTTCATGGATTCGAAGAGGTATGTCGACTTATTTAGATGAGAATAGGTTGTCACCTGAGATAAGTATATTTATATACACCTTTGACATACTTGTTAATGTTTGCCTCCCCTTCTTACTCTACTCAACTTAGTTGACAAGGGTTAACATGAAATAGAAGACTGATTAGAATAGGTGGTTCTAGTAAAACATGCAAGAATTGTGATTTCATTATGACTCTCTCAAGAAGGAAGAAATTTTCATTTAGAGTATCATCGACTAAAAGAAATGCAAGATTCACATAAATAGAGGGAATATATAGATAACCAAGTGTGTATATAATTACAACTTCCTCTTGTATTTCACCGAGCTTGTCTAAGTAGCCAAACACAGTCTCATGCAGAAGCTATCCAATGACTAAAAATAACACAAAAAATGGAGAGAGGCAGAGTGAAAGAAAACAAAGTAAAGAAAATCAAAAGAAACACAAAAGAAAAGAAAAATTACTCCTACACGTAAACCAACCAACGCATAGGCCAAACTTACATTAAATGATACTTCCAATGCAGCGATTGATGCATTAGTTGTCCTATGTAGGCAAGGGAATTCATATCAAGAAATATATACAAGCATAAAAAAAATAAGAAAAATAGGACAATACAAACCAAAACATTTGAAGTTTGAATGCACACGTAGAAAAGTAAAAATGAAAAGTGCATGAAAGACACTATGTGGATGTACCATGGTGTTTAACCCAATGCGAGTCAAAGACATGTAGGGACAAAATTTTGAAATGGGAAGATGAACGAACATGAAGAAATAAGAAAAAAATATCTTTACAACTGTACTCGCTTGATACGACTCATCCAATGGTTGAGCGATATGATCATGTGATACATATGGAGGATGCGAAAATTGTAAAATATATTGATTTTCAATGTGTATGAGAGAGTGATGAGGAGCCTAGAAAGATTCAACACATTTTTGATCAAAATTGGAATTGAACTAAGGACTGTGAGAACCTAACATAGCCATTAGCTCAGGCTGCAATGCCTTTACAACATGGGGAAGTTCCAATTCATTAGAAGATATATCATCAAACATTGGTGGCTTAGAAAGATAAAAGACGGAAATTCAGAATCATGATCGAATGAATCAATGAAAAGGTCACAACAACCACAATTAGAAAGTTCAAGATTTTAAAATGAGGCATCCTCATGATCTGACAAATGGTAAAAAGGGGATGATGAAGAACGATAAATTTCACCCTCCGTGCTTCTAGAAAAATAATATCGGAGATTGGAAGGATCAGGGAAAA
Organism: Pinus taeda; assembly: GCA_000404065.3. Taxonomy (NCBI): domain Eukaryota; kingdom Viridiplantae; phylum Streptophyta; class Pinopsida; order Pinales; family Pinaceae; genus Pinus; species Pinus taeda. Next base: position 183,945 of record APFE031455528.1, read on the forward strand.
TAGATTTCTCTGCTTTGCCTTCGGATAAAAAAATGTCAGTCCACATGTTCTGAGAATGATTGAAAATAGGAACATCAATGAAAATTGGATTTTCATAAGATTCAACAAGAATGATATAATCAAGGAAAATATTAGGATAATGCAAAAGAGGTGCATACAGAAGGAGGTCATGCTTCACCAAAGATTATCATTTAGACTTCCACACATACTCATCGAAAATCATACCATAGGTTTCTTGTTCAACAAAAACTCCACCTAGAACTTGATCCTCGTGAGCATCAAAAGAGAGATTCAAAACAGGTGAATAAAACACATCACAATCCAGAGGATCAGAGGGACCAAAGGATGGAGGACGAGGAGATAACACTTCATCAGAGCCATCAGACTCATAGTCCAAACCTGTTCTATAATTATGAATATGTGAGGTGGGAAACAATGGTGGTAGAGAAACAGATGAATTCTCAACTTCTCCCTCCTCAACCTACAGAATTCGAGTTGTTTGATAAGAAGGGGATGGAGGGTCACTTGGAAAAAAATGTCATAAATTCCATATTTTGAAGCTCTAACATCGAGGTATGTTGGGAATGGCTTGAAGGATTCAACCTCGTGTTGATTTTCTAAAATGTGAAAAACATGTTGAAATCTCCCTGACAAGAAAGGAAAACCAACTTCATCTTCAGGAAATTCAAAAAAAAATGCATGAAACAATTGTGAAATGATGCAGTGATTCATGAAATGTTTTTCACAATCTCAAAATTTATTTGCACATATGTTTACAATCATACATATCAAAATCTTGAAATAGTTCTATGACAAAATGCTTGAAGGAGTGTATGGAGGCATCAAGAAATGTGTGACACCATTCCCTTATGCTCCCTTTTAATGTGAGGATGAACAAACTACAACCAACATCCTCATGATGAATCTTGTGTTCTGTGAAGAATTCAAGAAAACGAGGAGTACGCTCAAATAAGGTTGTTTCACCCTCACCATCGAATTTTCGACTTGAAAACTCATCTACGATACTTTTCGGTACTTTCATACTTTCATTGTTTGAAAAACATGCCTGGGTTCTGATTGTGGAAGAAGTCATTAAATGAGTGTAGAAATTCAAAATATACTTCAAGGCCTCAGCTTCTGAGTTGGCCTTCCTTATAGCGAGAAAATGTTGATGGTTCTAGCCCACCAACATTCACGACATCTCCCCAATGTGAAGTCCCAACCAGACCACACACCATTTGGAGTAGCAGTCACAACAGTGGGTGGTCATGTTATGCCTAGACTACAAAAATGTGCAGAGTGAAGTATGATAACTTTGGGTGAAAGCAAGTGTGATGCATGATGGTTACAACACACAAAGGGAAAAGGAAGTGTGCCTCTTTGAAGCCTGTAATAGTACATATCTTCAAAAGAACACATGAGCGAAATGACATCACAAGCTAAGATGAAAAATAGTCCACAAGTTAAAGTGATGAATTAACACAACAACAGACATTCAACAAGATTCATACAAATGCAAATGGAATATTTCATAAACATAAGCATAAGTTAAATGGCATACATTGCAAATACAACAATAATAGTCCGAGTATATCCACAACATATGCATGAAAGTGTGTTGCCTCTAATTTATTATTATAAGTGAAATTTGCATTCATACATACACCATTAATGGACCACTAGTCCATAATAGTGGAACATGAAAGTCAAGAATACCTGGTCCTCCAAATAGGTGTACTCACTCTATGCTACAAAGAAGCCAAGGTTCTTCACAATATTCCCAAGCACATTCTAAGCCTAAGCCTAGCCAAAATCTTTGCTCCCAAAATCCTGTTACATGGGTTATGAGGTTCTATTTATAACAAGAATGGGTGACTCTTCAGCTCCCCTTTGTAACCTTTGGACCACCCTTGTGACTCTTCAACTTCTTTACAAAATGACTCACTACATTACATCATGACTCTTCATATTCCAATATTGACACTTGGAATTTCACATCAAACATAATTACAAATAAGATTACGTTTTACACTTGTACCCATATAGGATAAAATAGGGTAGAGACAACTTGACGACATAACAAGACACAACACTATGATTATTGAGTTTGGCATAACTCTAGCTCAACAACCCAAACTTTCTGCTTCTTAGTCACATTTTGGTGCCAACCTCAGTATTGTGTGATGATGTCCCCAAAATGCGTGATGGTGTCTAGTTGGAAGGGGAATCTAGCCTCCATGGCATCTAGGTACAATGTCTTGGAAGTAGTTTCAAGTTCGTTTGGAAGCATGAGAAACAATATTCTAAGTTGGCGAGGACCACCAATGTAATTCTACATGTTCTATTTGTTTAGCTCCAAGTCTTCCTTGGTGGAAATCTGTCTCAGCTACTCCAAGTACTCTTTGATCTCCTGTCAGACTTGGAACTTGGTTTTGGCTTTGGTGAGTGAATCGACTAATTAGATCTGGTGTGTTTCCACCAACACAGCCAGACTACTAAACAATCGTACATATGAATCCTAAATACTATAGATAAATAAGGAAAGTTTCTTGTTGTTTTGAATCAACATCTAAACTCTCACTTTCTCCAGCTCTGCCCGTGGCTTCATTTTTGTCACTCAGTCAAACGGTGCCCCTTTATATTGCATTCTCCCCTCTTGCACATAAGTAATGATAGCTTGTATGTTCTTAATATTTTTAACAAAATCATTGCTCTGTTGTTGTGGAAAATGAAAAATGATAATGTTTTTATGTACTGTCACAAACCCCTCATAAATCTTCCACATGTTTTCTCCAAGTGTTGATACTTCAACAAGTATCATTTCTCTCATCTCCTCCAAGTAAACATGTGTGAAAACTACACTCTATGATATCGCATGAAGTTGTTTTGCCTCTTACCTGGCAACTTGTAAGTTTTGTGCCAATTTCTCATTCTCGACCATCAAATACTAAATGTTTGATTCCATTGGTCTTGTAATGGCCAAGTGGGTTTCAGCAATGGAATTTGGATGCTTTCTCGCGTCTCCTCTATCACCCTTTTTCGAATGAATATAGGTGATATGTGATCATATGGAAAATTCTTTCTTCTTGCTTGTATAATCGTCTTCTATAATTCATCAAATGACAGATTGTACACACCCATTATTAGATCATCATCAAGGGGAAAACATCCCCTTCCTCACTTGGGGTTGGATCTGCTATGGGAGGAGGGAGAGACTGAGTGGTTACTTACAGTGTGCTTGACATTAGATCAATATCTTTGTTCTCTACCTCATGTTCCATATCCATATAAGGTACTTCAATCAAGTGCTCAATCTTTGGAGAAAACTCTCGATCCTGCATCTATTCACCTTCCTCTTCAGTTGTTGGGTAGTTCTATTCCTGCTCTTCAACCACTATTGGCATTCTTTTCTCTATCATTTATTCTTCCTCCTTCTTTTGCTTCTCTTCTTTTTACCTCCTTCTGAACTCCTATTGTTTCTTCAATTTCTCCTCTTTTTCTTGCAGCTTCAGTTCTACTTCCTGCAACCTCTATTTTTCTCTCTTCCTTTGCTCTACTCCTTATATCCTCTTCTTCATATTTTCTTCTGCTACTAAAGTTGCTTTCATGAGCATAGTATATACTTTCATATCGTAGTTTTTTTCTACCTCTGGATTGTTGAAAATATTTCTCTTTCCCTTGTTTTGCATATGATTGTTTCCTTCTACTACCATTTCTTCGAGAATTGCTGGAATTTGTGGAACAGCCTATGAAATCCATGCTAAACTAACCATCTCATGGAGTATAGAGGCATTGTGTAAATTCCTCCATGCGTCATCCTTTGGCTAATGGAATGACCCATGGACCCATAAAAGGTAAACTCGTACATAGTGGTCTTTACAAATACCACGGGCATCATTCAGATTAAAGTCCTGAGTACCAACTGAAATCTTGACTATTTCTGTTCCCTCAACATTTTGACTTTCAATTTCTTCATCTCGTGTAATCCAATTTGTAAACTTGAAGAGTGGTTCATCGTTATTTCTTCTTCCTATTCAAAGCTACTGACAACCGTATGGTGAGATGGTATGATACTTCTTGCATGAAAAGCTTGTCAGTGGCATACTTGGGTAAAAAGTGTAGAGGCTTCTCTCCAATGAACATCCTAACGAAGCTACCACCTAGTGAGGCATACGAATCTGTTATGTTTGATATCTTCTCCATTTCTCCTCGTGACATGCAAGGTTGATCTTCTTCAAAGATAAGCTTGTAAAGTGAGATGATGACATGGACAGTTAGTTGTGCCATTACTTCTCAATGACTGCAATACAAAAGAAGTTGCAATAGATATGCACAGTGGGTTCTCATGTTGTGCATTTCCAATTCATGCTAGGGAATTATTTTTGTGGGCATATTGCATCCAATAAATATGAATATATATAGAACCTTGCTTTCTCACAATCAAGGGGATTTGAACCTATGTTGCATGGGCTCTAAACTATCGAGCCAACAAATCTCAACAATTCAATGACTTTCCCTTGCTCACAACCTAGTTTAATAAGACTTCCCAGCCTTCAAGAAAGGGTTTTGTGCTATGCTCACCATGGATTGCACAAGCTGCAATAAGTAGGAGATTATAGGCCTTCCTGAGGGAATTTGTCTTGTTTTCATGGGTGGGTGTTTGTAAAAAATTTGATGTCTCTTTCACCCAACCTTTGAAAATATCTCTTTTGTTCAAATAGGTGTGGGTGGCATATAAGAGTGATTCCATGAGCTTCAATGAATCGAGGAACTCATATGTGTGTTGTTAATATTCTTCCTGGAAGGTAGCTAGCTTTTGTATAATCACACTCCTCAATGTCATTGTATTCTCATCATTATGTGAGACAATCCAACTGATGACATATGCACACAGGAAGGCTAGATATCTGCATGCAATCTTGTTTAGTGCTAACTGCCAAATACTGAGATAAAACTGTTGGTCCTCTAAGTCTGCCTAAAATTCCCTTGTAATAGCATTTTTAACCTATTGTCATGTTAGTGATTATCCCTTTTCTATAAAGGGTTGAGTTTTTGGATACACTAGCAAATCTACTAGTGTTTGCTCAAATGTTTCCCTGGTACTTCCTTTAGTGGTTTCTTTTGAAGTAGCTCTCTTTAGTGCCATGGAAAAGTGACTGGTGTAGAGGTGCTCAAAAGCTATTGTATCTGTGGGACATTAAAGAAACTCATGGAAAGCAAGCATCAGTCTTTAGTAAATCTAGTTTCAATGCATGTTCAAGCAACAAACTGAGCATCTAATTGGGAGGATTGCACAATTTTCATTGACAAGAGGGACTAGTTGCCTCTATGAAGTATGCCTTGTGTAGTCCCAATAGCCACTGTTGAAGCTTGTGGGTTGAAAATGTGAAATGCGCATTTCAGCCTCGGTAGTGGTTTGCGAGAGACTATGCATTGTGCAATCTCAATGGCCAAGGTGAAAGGTTGGCTCCAAGAAATACACAATGCCCATTTAGGGCCACCATGTACTATGTACTGCATAAATCCATAGGCCAAGATTCTAGCTTAACCCTTAGCATTATGTAGCAGCCAACTGGGAAAATGAAAATCGGCCAATGAAAATGAAGATCCACCCAAGGGAACTGTGGGAAATGAGCAGATATGACAGATTGTGTGAGATTCAATGCATATATAACTAAGTATGAGTAAATACATCTAGATCAAGTTCAACAACTAATCAAATAGAAGGAAAATCAAGTATGTGACGAGAGTCACCGCAACGATGACCGTTGGTGTCAAAATAAGAAAGTTGATGCAACACTTGTGAAAGGAAAATGATAAGTTAAAAAAAAACTTCTACAAGTTAAAAAAAGTTTAAACTCTAGAAACCATGAAGAGATATAAATAAAACAACACTCACACAAGTGAAATGACAAAAAATTATAGAAAAAGCGGCAACAGACGATAAAAAAAAAACTAACGCAGGAAAGTGATGACAATCACATTGAAGGTTCCTTAATCTCCCCAAGAATTCTAGAGCTCCAAGATCGAATGTTAAAATGATCTCTAAAGGCATCGATTAAATATATTTGAGCGAATTAGGGTGTATGACGCACATGCCTAAAATCAATGAAAAAGTGACACTTGTCGAAAGTTTCTGAAAATAGTGAAAGTGTCTCCTTCAAGATACTAAAAATAGATCCCTATTTTTTAGTTATGGTTTTTGCTTTTTTAGATTTTTTTTTCTTTTTTCTGGGAAAATTACCATGCATAGTGTTAGGAAAGACTACAATGTTCCTGAGAACTACGAAACTTTTCGGCTCAGTGTACTACGCAGTTTCTGAGCTTAGTCAGGAATTGCACAATTTCTGGGCTCATTGTTGGACTACCTTCCATGACTGCGTAGTTTCTAAGCTCAAGCTTGACTAATAGCCTAAAATTTGTAATTTCCATCATCATGGTTGCTTACACTCAAGGATTGTGTAGTTTTTGGATGTAAGCCTACGACTACTATGAAACCAAGTTGAGACGTCAACTTGTTAGTTAGAAAGATTAGCAAAGTGTGGAAACAAGCATAATGAAAAATATAAGTCTTAGTGAAGGCATGAATACCTAGATAAGTGCAAGATGATCTACTATGGATAGGAAGGGAGGCTCCAAAATCAAAGCATAGGTAAACGTTTGGACAATGGGTTTAGCCGCTACAACAAAAAGATGCATTAGTATGGCAAAAAGGAATGACCAAAAATTCATAATGACCTTCATTTGTTCTAAATTTTGTTTTCATAATGTCTTTTTCCTTCATTCTAATTTGATGATACCTTGAATGAAGATTCAACTTGGTGAAGTAAATTTTTCCAATTAGTTCATGCAACAATTCATCAATGACGGGAATGGGAAAGTTATATTTAGTAGTGATCTTATTGAGGTATCTATAATCCACACACATATTCCATGATCGATCCTTGTTGTGCAACAAGAATACTAAAGAAGAGAAAGAAACTTGGCTAGGTCGAATTATACCTAACTCTAGTAGTTTTGCAACCATACATTCAATTTCACTCTTCTAGGCATAGGGGTAATTGTAAGGTCTAATGTTCAGATGAACACTTTCTAGAATGAGGTGAATAGTATGATCATGATTGTAAATGCTTGGGAGACCTTTGGAAGTCTCAAATACCCTGGAATGATTTTTAAGGACTCTTTACGTAACCAACCCATTCCACATTTACCCACTTTTACAAGCTCTCCAGGTCAAACATGAGCTGAGTGCTACACTCACATGACCCAAGCTCCAAGCTCCAGATATGGAAGTGATTCTTACTGACTAAAAGAATACCTCCTATTCCTAGGGATATCAGATCACCTATATGTGTCAAAACAAACACTGGTAATCAATCCTGAAGATGGATCTTTCTCTTCTCAAGCTTTATACCCCAACCACATGCTTCGCACATCATGTGTGTGGTTGGAGGACTCCAACCACACCCACGAGCCTTATTACATGTGGTTATAGCCAAAATTACCCTATTCAGAGGGTATCCTTGCGAGATCGGTGACACTTTTTTATGGCTGGCCTACTGCCCACTACTCAGAACAACCTTGAATTTTCCAGAATCAAATCTAGGATAATCACAAGTATAAATAATCAATAGTAGAACTAGATCTTCTCCAAGACATGCCTAATACACGATAGACATTTTTTCAAACATATGGTAAACATATTAGCTACATGTCATGAATGCAAATTTGATCAATATCTCTTAAACTTCATCTCAGAATCATCAAGAAGGCTCAATTCCCTCTCAAGCTAGTTATGACAACACTTGTTAGCCCATGAATACAGTAACCATTCAGTAACTTGTCAAATCATGAACACATAATTCAACCATGCCTATAGACAACATATAACTATGATAAAACCCATGATAAACAAGCCATAAGTTCAACATAATAACCATTACATGTGCTCATCAATCACAATAAGAAAATAGCTCATCTTAGCCATATTCAAAATCTAGCCAAGTCAAGGACTTTAATGTAACACCCGACCATAGATTGGCCTAAACCAAGTCTCTCTTTTAGCCAATCACCCCAATGCAATATTCCAAGGAAGAATTTGGGATCATATGGGTTAAAAAATGTAACCAACCAGAGCTTATAGAGGCAAAACCACCTCAACCCTCAACCAAGGTGACTTCACCTAAACCGGTCCACAATTAACTAACATCGAAACAAGCTTGGATGACTCTAACTTCCTTCACCATCTCCAGAAGAATTTTCCTATCTCCACCCATCCATCAAGAGTTCCATTTGAAATATCAACTATACCCTTGACCCTTGGGAATTTTCCCTCAACCACCTAAACTAGGATCAAAGTCTACCAACCATCCAAAGCTTAATCAAATAGAAAACCTAGTGCATCATGATTATACAAGAAATGGTAAGGCAAAGCCAAAACCAATGTCAATCGAAGAAAATCACAAGAAAATGGCAACAAAATAAATAAAGAACCACATGTATATACCATGCATTCAAATATCTACGAGGAAATTACACAGGAAACCTGTTACCTGTAATGAACTCTTGCTATAGTTGATGATCCAAACTTCTTTTATGATGCTCACAATTATTTTTCTTGTACTTTCATTACTTTCTTGTGTCCAAATGCTTCCTCTCTCTTCCCTTAGATCTCTACTTATGAAAGTTTTCAAAGCTATAACTGAAAAAAGTTGAGCCAAAAGTTGTGCAAAAGCTATAAATTATTTTTCTCTTGCCTTTTTATCATTGATGTCTAGTCTCTTCCTTTCCTTTTTTCTTTTTCTTTCATTTTACTTAATTTTCTTTTTAATTTCCCTTGGATGCATATTTGTGTCTCTTCATCTTACTTTTCTCCTATTTTCCATTATACCCTTAATTAAATTCCAATTATTACCTCTTTGACTTTGCCAATGTCCTTGCCAATTTACATAGCCATTAATAAGCTGCATGTGATTCCTACCTTAATGTATACCCGCCATTCAACTTGGAATTTGTGTCCCATGACCTTGGTTTCTATTTTATTTACATAGGAAATCAACTCAGAGTTGTTACAAAACCATCCCCATTGGGGGAACACTGTCCTCGATGGTCGATAGCACTTATGACCAACAAAACATAATACTTATTTCTAGCTTTATAAGAAAGCTCATTGTAGTATTTATAATGACAACTATTGAAAACCATGATCAACATGACAAACACAACACACATACTACTTATTGGATCTTTATAACATAGCTCGATGAAGTATTTATAATCACGCACACACAAACACACACACACACACACGCACACACTCATATACATATACAAAGAACTCATTTACTTCAGCCAATAAATAAAGAAGGATATATTTCCTGCATCTGGTCGGTCATCTCCCATGTAACTTCATCAAGTCCAATGTGGTTCCTCTACGCTTTAACCTACTATATTGCTCATTTCAGAAACATGAGTTTTTTTAGCTGCAATATGATCTATGGCTATGGCTGGAACTCTCCCTCTGGTTCCACCTGCAATACAAACTAATCAATCACATGATCAATGTCCTACACATATCTCTTCAGAAATGATACATGGAAAACATCATGGAATTTCATTGTTGGTGACAGTGCAAGTCTATAGGCCACTGGTCTAATCCTCTCAAGGATCTCGAAAGGACCGTAATATCAAGGTGCTAGCTTGGCACATGACCCAATCGTCAAGGAGCTCCTGTTGGGCTTGATGGGAAAATACACATATTCCTCAACCTGAAACTTGTTCAGTGTTGTATGTTGATATGTATAACTATTCTTCATGTCTTATGTTACCTTCAGATTCCTTCTAATAAGCTACATCTCCTGTTCCATCTCAGCCAACATATCCTATTTAATCAACACCCTTTTCACTAGATCACTCTAGCTGATAGCACTATTACAACTCCGCTATGGAAAATTTTAAGGGCTAATATTTACAGATGGGTTAAATTTCCATGATTTTTCAAAAAAAAAAATCACCAACTCCCATTTTTTCCTAAAAATGTTTCGCCCAAATTTTATAAGGAAAAAATATTTTACATTAGAAATCACCAAAATTTATAGAGACTATATAAAATCATTTGCAGTTTGGATATTTTTACTAAAATATCACCAAGAATTTTATATCTTGGATATTATGGATTAGTGAGATTCAACAAGGTTTCTAATATTTAAGATAAATTTTCATCCTTAAATTTTTCCCTGAACTCTGCCCATATAGAGCCTCAAATGGACCCATATTCATTGATTTCTAATACACATTATTATATGTAAATTCCATTAGTAGAAGATACTCCTCCCACCTCCTTTTTTAATGCATCACATACATCCCCAACATATCCTCAAGAATCCTATTAACCCTCTTTGTACGTCTATTTATATGCAAATGATAAGTTCTACTTGAGGCTAACATTATCCACAAGCCTACAAATAAATCCTTCCAAATCTTGGAAGTTAACTTGCAACCTCTTTTTGATATAATCTTCTTGGGAAGACCATGCATCCTCACTATTTTTGCGATGAATATATGAGTTACCTCACTCAGTGAATTAATAGACTTTGCTAGAATGAAGTGAGCTACCTTGCTGAGCCTATCAACCCCAAATATGATGGAATCATGCTATCTAGATTTCCTCATGATACCCATAATGAAGTCCATGGAAATTATATCCCATTTCCATTCTGGAACCAGAATACATAACATTGACTAGTTGGATTATTGCATTAAGATTTCACATGCAAACAGTCCAAAAATTTTGCAACAAACTCGTCCAACTCTTTCTTCAAATTCAACCAATAGTAGAACTTCTTAATAGTTGTCAAAGTCTTATCGCAACCTTGGTGGCATGAATACAAATTGACATGAAACTCTCTCAAGATAAGCTTCTTCAACTCACTATTATCTAGCACATAAATCCTACTCTTGAATCTAAACAAGTGATCTGTTGTGAGGTTATACTCCTCATTCCTATCAACTTCACCTTGTTACTGGAACCTCTACATTAGTTGTTGGTACTTCTCATCATGCTGCCTTGCAATTGAGATATCCTCCTATAAATATATCCCATAAGACGTTCCAACTAAAATATCGCTCACCTGAAATATCCTGCTAAAATTATCCACAACCTGGTTCTCCTTGCCCTTGATTTACATGATCTCAAAATCAAACTTGATGAGAGTAGAAAACCATCCAACTTTCCTTGCATTCATATTAGGTTAGTGAAACAAGTATCTCATCCCACTATGACCACTCATCAGAACAAACCTCCTTTGAAGGAGATAATGTCTCCACATCTTGAATGCATGAATGATGAATTTCAACTCAAGATCATTAGTCACATAGTTTTTCTCGTGCTCATTTAGTTTTCTTGATTCATAGCAAACTACTTCCAATTCATGCACTGAGACTCCACTGTGTCCTTCCTTATAAGAATTTGTACAAATATCATGATATGTGATCTTAACAACCAGTTGATTTGTAAGTAATGGCTTCAACTACTCAAAACTAGTGGCACACTCCTCCGTCCATTCGAACTTCTTCCCTTTCCTCTACCAAGATGTAATAGGACAGCCAATCTTTGAGAAGTTCCTGATGAACTGCCTATAATAACCTGTTAGTCCCATTAATGATGTGATCTCCTCCACATTCCTTAGATTTGGCCACACCATGATATCTTTAATATTTTTCAGATCCATTGTTATCCATTCCCTAAAAACAACATGTCCCAAGTAATGAATCTGAGTCTGAAAGAAGCTATACGTGTTGAGCTTAGCATACAACTGATGCTCTCTCAATAATCTCACCACTGCTGTCAGGTGCTCTATATCCTCTTCCTCATTATTTGAATATACCAATATGTCATCAACAAAATACTATCAAAAATCTATCCATGTAAGGGTGCAACATATTGTTCATCAAAGACATGAAGGTTGCTTCAGAATTGGTAAGACCAAAATCAACCACCACAGCCTCATAGTGTTGATACCTTGTGTGAAATGCAATCATCATTTGAGAAATTTTCAGGTAAAAAATGGGCCTCAAAACAAAAATAAAATTTATAAGAACCTGTAGGATTCAATATGATGATGTAGACCATGGGGAAAGGTTCACCATTTATAGAGTAAAAAGGTAAAAAGACAAAAAAAAAATAAAAAAATTACTTTTTCAACTTATCTCCCAATGATTTTACTAAAATTTTGAGAAAGATCACCCATTAGATGAAAATTTTAATCTTTAATCTATGAGTACCAATGTTTCATACTTCTAATGGACCCTACTACACGTGAAGTGTGAAATATATGTAAAAAAATGATAGCAATAAATTTTTTCATGTATTTCACACTTCACATGTAGTAGGGTCCATTAAAAGTATGAAACATGGGTACTCCTTGGATGTATTTTTTTTTTCATCCAACGATTCCTCCCACTCAAAATTTAAATAAAGTCATAAGGAGATAGGTTGAAAATACGAGTTGAGAAAGAAGCTATATCTCTTTTTCCCTCCAGAAATTGATGATGTAATCTAATCTTATTTTATTATTTCGACTATTATTTTATAATATTCCTTAGGAGGAACATTTTGGACCTCTAAATTTATCTAATGATAGATGCCTTATTCTTTGATGATATCCTGATATCATATCAATCTTTGAAAATGTTGGAACTCCCTTCAGTTGATCAAACGAGCCATCAATCCGTGAGAATGGACATCGATTCTTGATAGTCACTTTATTCAACTTCTTTTAATCAATGCACCACCTGAGAGTACCATCCTTATTCTTTAAAAACAAAACTTGTGCAACCCAAGTAGACACACTTGGCCTATTATATTCGGTATCAAGTATTTCTTATACCTGCAAATTTAGTTCCATCAAAGGTGAGAGTACACATGTGATACCATTGCTTAGATGTTGGTGTTGCTCCTGACATCAAATCAATTGAAAATTCCACTTCTGTATGAGGAGGAAACTTTGGAATGTCTGCAGGAAAAACATTCTGAAATTGTTGCAAGAATTGATACCTTGTAAGGACTTCATCACCCTCATCATCCTTCCCTTTCTCACAAGAAATATGAACTCCAAACAATACACATTCCTTCCTACGACTGCACTTTTCTTGCATAGTTGTAACCATTCTCACTAATGTAGGCTTCTTCTTTCCCCGCAAGATTCTAATTTCTGAATCATCATCCAAGTATTGAATGGCCCTATCATCATATTCAAACTTGGTCCTATGAATGAACAACTAGTCGATGCCCATAAGCATGTTATATGAACCTAAAGGAAGAAAATTTAGATGTGCTAATGTAGGAATACCATTCCATTCAAATGCGCAAGATCTCACATAGTGATGAACTCTTCTCTTCATTCTTGTAGCCAACTACACCAACCAATATTTTGCATGCACTTCTTTACTCATGAGGGCTTCATTGGGGGAGGAATTCAACACTGCCTGCATTCATATTGGGGGATATATATAGAGGAAAATATGACATAATATAGTGGGCATATAATATGGGGTAAAGGGTGTCTATATTGGTAGGTATACAAAATGGAGCTCAAAGTCAATGAAAAAATATAAAGGGGTATACAGAATGTTAATACAAAATGGATACCTACGATATCTACTAAAAGTAAGGGCTTTTTAAACTGGGAACGTGCATAACATTCATAATGGTAGGGGGTTAAATAATGTGATTTTTATAGGTATTTTCGACTATGTAGTCAAATTAAGCATATTTTTTTATATGTCACAAGTGCATGTGATATGTCAAAGTTTCATTCAATGAAGCCCCTATGTATTTACTCAAACAACACTAATCCACCAAGTTAGGACTAATATAGTTATAGTTAGATCTAGGATCAATAAAAATAGAAACAACTTGATCACAAAGCTTACCTTCCATCTCAATAATAACATCGGACGATATGCCTCCCCATTATGCATCATTGCACACATCCGGGGAATACTTTGGCTTCTGTATCCAATGGTTTGTGACTCCTGGCCACTATAGATTTGAGACCTACCACCCTAATGTGATGAAAAATCCCTCCTGCAATGCTCTCCACCACAAGTCTAACACCTCAAAGGTTTCCTACCTTCACCATTATTTTTTTTCTCCTCAGGCTGAGACCCATGTCCTCTCTCAATTGCAATGAACTTCATATGAGGTCCCATATTCTCCTTGTCACCTACATCCTAATATCTTCCTCTCTTCTTATGACATTTTCTTTTTGACTTCTCATTTCCTTTCCATTCATGCTTCAACTCAAGCTTGTACTTAGACTTCTCATAACAAAACTCCAGCTTGGTGATGAATTCCTCCAATGAACAAGGATCATCATACTCAATTCAATATTTAAATCCTAAAGGTAATCCACTAATGAACCTTAAAACCTTTAACATATTCTGATCCTTAAGATAGGGCACATACCTTAAAATATCTAGAAACTTGGTTTTATAGTCTTAATCTACTATGGAATCCATCTTGAGGTCATATAATTCTTTGGCCTTCGCATCATAATATCTCTCGAATAGGTATTTCTTCCTTAAGAGTATTTTAAATTCATTCCAACTCATCTCCTCTTTAGCGATGCATCTAACACATTTAACATCTTCCCACCAGATATCTTATTTTCCCTTGATATTGAATGTAGCTACCTTGTCTTTCATGTTCCTTAAATAATCTTGTAATCTAAAGAACTTCTTCATCCTCGAAAATCATTCTTCCGGATTTTTTGATGTCGTAAATTCCCCATCATAAATAGGAAACTTGGATTTCTTGAACTCGTCTGGAAGGTACCCACTCTCACTCCTCATGTAAGGATGATGGCGGTAATGATGGTGATTTCTCTCAGAACTAGAGCTAGAATAAAATCCATGAGTTCTATCCCTCCTCTCAAGTGTATCCAAATACATGTCACCTCTAACTATATATTATTTGTTAATCATGTCTTGTCTTTGAGACTTTTTATCGTATTCCCCATAGGGCATATCCTCCTAACTATCTCTAAGATTGTTCCCCAATTGTCCCCACTTTTGCAAATTTGTAAAGCTCTGAAGAATCACTGCATTGAATTTTGCTTGCCTTTCCTGAGACCCTGCAAGTCTTCCTTATGCCTTAGTCAACCTACTATGATCAACCTTGCAACTTACAATATTTTCCCTAAGACTCCTTAATGTATCTGCTAAATGAGGAGAATATTCTTCTCCTTCGTTCTCAACTGACTTTTCCCATTCCACTGATTTCACATCATCCCTATAAGGGGATTCATTTGAACTATCATCCACCACTCCACTCTTCATCTTTGATAATCTATTTCCTGTAAACATACCATGTTCTATACACCAGATAGAAGACATAATAAAAATCATACTTCAATGTATCTCAACAGATGTTATCACATCTACACAACTTAGTCCAAAGTAGCATGATATACAAAATAATAGCTACACATGTCAACATCATGATGCATGCATGATAATAATACAAAACTATAACAATAACTTCACACATGCTAACCATAAAAATTTGAATGTACCTCCAAGTCTAGTAGTGTAACCTTGCTCTAATACCACCCTATAACCACTAGTATAAGAGTAATGGTTGCAAGGAATGGAACTTCTCTGATACCACCTTGTAACCAGTGGTATCAGAGGAAAGGTTGGAGGGAATGGAACTACTTTGATGCAGCTTTGTAACCACACCATCCCACATTTACCTGATTTTACAAGCTCTACTGGGTAAACATGACCTAAGTGTTACTATGACATGACCTGACCTCCAAGTTCTAGTTACTGTTGGGTGCATATAAGGTGTCTTTTAGAACTCCTAATTGCCTCACAATAATTATCAACCTGCATAAGTCTTTCTATTTCAAGAGTGTACACAATATGTGTAAGTGATGGAAATCATTATATCTATAGAGAGCTTTAAGAAATCTTATCAATTTCAATACAAGAGTAAATATATCAAACCATAAATGTCAATCGTGTAACTTCAAGGAAATTAACCTATTCAAGCATCAAAACTAAATCTTAATCTAAACTGAACTCAATCTTAATCAAGAGATTCTAATTGAAATTACATCAACCGAGTGCACAGTAGCAATAACAGAGCTCTTTCAACTGAATCTAAATTACTACATAGAAATAAAGCTTCTAATCTGATCAATAACACTCTATCTTTTAATGAAGAAGAAATAATTCCCATCTAATGATTAATTCACTCCACAATATAAATAAATGAAATCAATTAGAATTGCGCATTAATGAAATGGATACCAGAAATCCAAATTAATGAAAGAAAATCAACTGCGAAGTTGTAAAGAAGAATAAACTTGCAGGAAATTAAAAAGTATAAAACAGGGAACAACAGTAAGATCCACTAGAGACCAGGCCCTAGCCACCAACGAACACTGCTTAACTACTTCAGAATATCCAAATGAAGAACAACACAAGTTATATATTAATCATCAAATTCACTTGTCATTACAATACAGTCTTGTTCTTCAGAATCACGCTTTGTATATTAAAACTACACTTCAAGTAAAAAGACGAGAAGTTCTCTCCATATTATCGCCTCTCTTTGATCTCTGTTTTCATTTAAATAAACACAGAGCAAAGAGGAGTTACAACAAATCTAATTACAAAATGATATCCATTACACATTTCGATTTTGCAAAACAAATTGATGAACAAGATCATATCTGAAATATCTTTCTATTAAAATTCAATAGGAACGAGTTGAATTTGGTATTACAAGTAGAAGAATCTGGAAAATGATCGAAACAACAAATCTAAGAAAATCGTCTTCAAAGAACATTCCATGTCTCTTAATGCAAACCAAAGTTTGAAAACTACACATTGCAAAACTAATTTAGTATGTTCTGGACAAAACTCATGTTTTAGATTTTCCATATTCTCCTTCATTTGTCCGAAACGTCCAATGCAAAACTGTCACTTCTTATTCCAACGAATTTTTGGGTTGGCATATTTAATTTTGAATTGTAGATCATATTTGCAATACAAAAAATATCTTTGAGGCTAAAATCGTGAGTGATGTTGCAACAAATCCATTAGTAAACCATCATTGGTAAAATCATGGATAATAATCATGAATTTATTAAAAGTAAAGGAGAAAAATAGTATTTATCCATAAGAGCATAAATAATTGTAAAATGGAATTATATGATAAATTATGATAAATTATGTTATAAAGAATGGTAGAGCTAGGTGAAATAGGCATCAAATAGTGATAATAATAATAACAAATTAACGAACCAACATACCCCCAAACTGAATATGTTACATGTCCTCATGCAACCCCAAAGCCTCTGTATTAACCAAGCTATAAGAAATGTTCATCCCAAGTAATGAATATTCAATTTTAGCAATGTTGATGAAGGCATAACAATTTTCATGTTGACTTTCAACCATATGTATATGAATTTGCAGCAAAATATGATATAAGTAACAACAAACATCATTAACCAAAAAACTACAAATTAGATCGTTTTGATGCACGAATCATGAGATATAAGAAAAATGGCTGAAGGTGACAGTGCATGATTTCTGAAATTTTACAAACTAATTTAAGTTGAAATTTTTTGGGTTTCTTGTATTTTAATGATACCTCTTTGCTGTAAAAAAATTCCAAGAATTTAGTTGATGGTTTTAAAGATATACGAAAATCAACTTTTGAACTATATAAAAATGAATTGTATGCCTTAAATGAGAAATAAAGTAGTAAACATCTATCATCTGTAGTAATTCCTCCCCGAAACTGGAGAATTAGCATGCCCTCATGCAATAATTGAAAACAAACTGAGGTGGTTGCTACAATTGTGGTTGAAATCTATGCTTGGTGTAAAACAACATGGAATAAGAGAGGTTTTGAGAAAAAATAAGGAGATCAGTGGATGATGGCATGATCATAATAAATAAATCAATGAAAGTAACACTCCCCCAAACTAAAAGCTTCTATCTCTCTAAAAAATGGGAAGTGGTAAAGATGTGGAATGAATGATGATAAGTAATGCTCAATTGATTTTCATAAAATTCTCCTGAACTTTTAATAAATCATTAACATATGCTATTTTAACTCAAGTTTTACCTCCAGAAAAATGTGGAATGACATGTATGCACCGGTATTTGTTGAAGCTGATGTAGGTTGATATGATTCTAAAAGTGATGCAAAAGGTGGAAGATATGCAAGCACATCTTGTCTGCGAGTTAATCGAGCCTCTTTTGTTAGTTGCAATAGTGTGGACTTGCTACAAATAGAGTTTCCCCCCATACTTTCTATTCTCCTGTAAACAATTCACTAATCTATATGCAATTTTCTTGAATCCACAGTTTTGGTTTTGAACAACAACAGATAATCCACATGCAAAAATTTCAATCAGAAAAAAACTTTGTAGAGATGCAATAATAATATTTTGTCAAACCAGCAAGTTAGGGTAGAGTTACACATTCTATTCCATAATGCATATCATCCCCCGTCAAATATGAAAAGACATCCATGAGCATAAAGCATAGGAAAAAGTGAAAGGAAGTTGAGGATTCATAAATGTAGTAGGAAAATCAATCAAAGCAGCATAAATATAGCAAAAGCAATCAAAGCAGTACACATCAAAATATGTGAAATGCTTGTAAAATAAAACAAGGATTTAGATCATTATGTAAATAGATATTTACCTCAGGTGGAAAAATATGACAAAAGCATGACCAGTGATAAATGTTAATGATTGGTGGTAGATTGATTGGAGAATAATGAGGTAATGCATATAAAGATATAGTTTACCATGCATGTAGGCTAATTGAAATAGAAATTTTGTTTAAATGGTAAATTCTCCTTTAGAAATGAACCCACGGGAGGTAATAGGATAGAGAGTATTTCATAGTGTAACATAGTACTTCA
Source organism: Pinus taeda (assembly GCA_000404065.3). Taxonomy (NCBI): domain Eukaryota; kingdom Viridiplantae; phylum Streptophyta; class Pinopsida; order Pinales; family Pinaceae; genus Pinus; species Pinus taeda. The sequence continues at coordinate 202,900 of APFE031455528.1, forward strand.
ATACCACATGTAGAGCCACTGCTACCAGCAGGCATTCATAGCCTCGACAAGGTTAGTTTTTAACCCAAAAATGAGCCAGATTCCTCCATTTAGTATGTAGATGGTTTTATGTATTTTATAAAGAGACCAATATGCTGGCATGGTAACCAGATAACCATAGTGACATTCACTAGGATATTACAAAGTGATCAACCTAGCTCATGATGAGACCCCCTGTCCTTCTGACGGTTTTAACTATCAAGAAGGTCATTACCTTGAAGTGGTGGCCATAATCGAATGTCACCTGTTACACCCTTATGACCATGGTAGGCTGGCTCATGATGAGACCCTGATGCGGGAGCAACCAGCAACAAAGCAAGCAAACGTGGACCAGAGGATCAGAACAAAAGAAAACTTTGTTTTCAAGCAGAAAAACAGAGTTAAAGCGGATAAGTTTTAAACCAGATTTAAAGTGGCTTTAAAGTGGATAAGGGATACTTATCTGTCATGTATGCGCCTTTAGTTGGAGAAAAACAAGGATAGGATCGACCCTTCCAATCTAACACTTCTTGTATATATATGTGTAGTGTGATAGGGTGTGAAAAAATATCTTTTCTGTGAGGATATTGTGAGTGGCAAGATGTAGCTGAGTGTGAGCTCATTTTTAAGGCTGAAATGCCTTAATTTTGTAATTATTCCGTAAATATATAAAAGTATGTTCATTATTAATTATGTGCACCTGCATTTCAGTATTGTAAGTGTTTGTGTGTCAACACAGTATTGTTTATTAATACCAGAAGAGTTTATATAATTGTATGAAATTTTGTATATATGGTTTGTAATAAAAAATCCACGAAGGCTTTCCGATTTTGAAGTGTCCTGTGTTCGATTCTTGTAATGAAATATCGAATCCAAGAAATATTCCAATGGGTGCTTTGCAGGGGCATGTAATATGTCCAACCGTGTCCGTGAACGATGTGAATAGCATGTACAAATGTCTCGTGGAGCGCTATGGGTTCGAGGAGGAGAACATAAGGGTACTCATAGACACCGATGACAGCTACCCTCAGCCCACGAGAGCCAACATCTGGAGGGCCTGGAAAACACTGGTCGAGGGTGCTCGGCCATGAGACATAATCTTCATTCACTATAGAGCGCATGTCTCTCGCCTGCCTGCTGAAACAGGGGACCAAGATGATATAGGCTATGACGAATGCATTGTGCCCTGTGACATGAATATTATAACAGATGATGACTTTTTCGATTTTATTGATAAGATTCCAAGGGACTGTGTGTGAACAATAGTTTCAGATTCCTGTCATAGTGGGGGCTTGATTGAGAGGACAAAGGAGAAAATTGGGGATAGTACCAAAGATGAGAGATGGCTTGAATCAGATCGGAGAGGCAGGAGATTTGGTTTCGATCAGACTTTGTTGGATCGACGGAACCACTGATATCTATAGAAGTGGATATATATGTCCATATATATCGATTGGAGCAGAATTCATATGTTTTCTATGTAAATGCATTACTTGTGGCAGCGGGGTTTGACGCTTGTATTGCATGCTTTGGTTAGTAACTTAGACTCTGATAAAGGGATGATAAAATTTAATGAAGATCCACGGTAAATGAATTAAAAGTCTTCCGAAAAGACTGAGTTGGCCATAACCCACAGGTCCAGGATCGAGATTTTTGAAAGGAATTGGGATTTTGGGCTTATACCCAGATCTCATTTTCATCAAACCCCCTATCCTCTTTAACACAATGCTTATTATATTTTTCATATTTTCATATTTTAATTCTTTTATTGTAAGAGAGGGAGGCTCATTTACGCCTTAAGAGTTGGGGATGGCATAAGAAGTAAAAAAACTGCCAATGAAAGTTATGCTTTCCCCATATCATCATATCAAAGGGATTTAGCCTTTTGAAAGTGTAAAAGATAAACTAGCATGGTATTAGAATAATAAATCATTTTATGATGTGTCCAAAGGGAAGATATTCAATTAGTCATTATATAGGTGCACCATGTCAGCCTCGGAATATAGATGACCATCAAAAGGTTTTATAAGTCATAATGGTATTAATATTATTGTTTTTCTTTATCTGATGCACAATTCCAATCCTGATGTTTTTTTTAATTCAAAACATAAATGAGAAAGATAAATGAAAAAATGACTAGGGATGAAATAGTAAAGAGTAATCGCAGTTATTCCTATAAAAATGCAGAAAATGTTGTTCAATCGATTGAGCAATCATTCAATTGTTTGAACAACAAAATTAAACACGCAAAGCACTATTGAATTGATTGAACAACAATCATTCAATCATTTGAACATAAAAAATAAAACACTTAAAAGTGTTGTTCAATTGATTGATTTGTACTTCATGCCATGAAATGGAATCAGAAAAATGAGGTTCAGATGAGCTTGTTGAAAATAATACTGAGAGGGGGGGGGGGGGGGGTGATCTATGTTATCTAGTCAATTATTTTCTTTTTCAAACCCAGAACATATACGCTACTTCAATTAGATAAAACCGCGTATATATGCAACTACAAATAAGGAAACCTATGTATACCATACAGACTTATAATTTAAAATATTCTACAGATGTTGAACATTAATTTGTGCATCAGGATCATATAAATAGTAACTAGCAATAGAAAAATAGAGCAGAAGACAATCACACACAAGAACACAAGATATAAGGTGGAAACCCAATGTGGGTGAAAACCACCTGTTGCAATATGTCTCTATCTTTTCAATTAGAAACTTCCTTTTACAATGATTCTATACTGGTGCAGTCCTTTACCAGTACGCAGGTTGCTACTTATAGAGAGCTACAACCCTCTCTCATTTTCCAGCTTCTCCTGGAAGGGAGCTACAACCCCCTTAGTTCTTGTACTAGTTGAGATACTAGTATGCAAGCTGCTACCTACAGAAGACTACAACATTCTCTTCCTTCCAAGGACCACGTTTCATAAATTTTCAGAGTGGATCCACAAATAACATCAATCAAACATCAAGAATTTCTGCATCAACCAATCACCTTTTCACCAATCAAAATAAACACTTCTCTGACGACTCTACCCAGATCATAATAACAGTAATCACACCCCACTTTTGAACCCAGAACACTGTACCAATAAACAGAAGCAACTAGAACATAAATCAAGAGTTGTACACTACTTCACTATTCCAAAACCTGCGTACAGATCTATAACTTCATTCTTTCAAACATTAAGATATTAGTTAACCTAGATTATCAAATCTATAGATCATGCGTGTGCCACATATCACAGATCAAAATCATATAGAGATACCACTATTCCAGCCTTAAGATTTTGACCCATCAATAGAACTTATCCTTCTCCTTGTGCTCAAGATCCTTCTTCATTCAGATCCAGATTTGCACCATAACCCAATCACAGTATTCCAGATCTAGCACTTTATCATATATTCAATAATTCAAAAGATGCCTTGCCAAATGATCTCCTTCCTCTTTTATAGCCTTAAGCCTTTCACCATACCACGGACCAAAAAACCATAACAATTCAATACCATGGACCCAATACTTGGGATGAACACTTTTGGATGTAATACGACGGACCAAAACCATAGGATCAAAAATTGTCAGACTAATACCATGAACCAACCATAATATTTCCCATGTGTGTGCGCTTGTCTCTGCATGAAAGTGCGTGGAATTTTCTCTGCATGAAAGGAACTTTTCTCTGTATGAAAGTGTGTGAAATTTTCTCTTCATGAAAGGAAATTTCTTTTGCATGAAAGTGCATGAACTTTTCTCTGCATGAAAGTTCACCAACTAGAAAATAACTTTGCTGCACTATAATTTATCATCTGAGATGAGTGGGTTGCCATCAAGTACAACATATGTATTATAATCCCAACAATATCCCCCTTTGGACTTGATGGCAACAACAAGCAATCACTCTCCCCCTTTGACATCAAGGGCAAAGGGGCGGACTACCATACTCCCCTTGATTACCTACTGAAAACTCTGAACGAGCTCCCCATTTGTATATGCTCTGTGCTGAAATGTTGTCTACAAAAAGATGTTCTACAAGAAAGAACATGACTCCATACATTATAAGCAACCTTCCTATCATCAAGACTCATACATACATCCATCTCCCATCCAAGTGGGAATACACAAGATAGAAAAAACTCTTTCATCCTAGTCATAGTGGGGAAACCAAAATAGGTCGTTACATGACCTTGATATGAAAAGAAGTACATGACATAGAGACAAGAACAACTATCAACAGAATCAACCTTCACACATTGATCCACCAAAAAAATCTTGAGAAATCAAACTAAGGAATTCTAAGATAATGCCAATAATGCATCATTAGAAGAATATATGCTCCCCCTGAACTTGTGCCAGATGATCTTTGATCAACAGACAAGATTCAACAGCAGGATGATGCATCAAAAACCCCCAGATTCCGTCTGACATATTCAAATGTCTCCTTGGGCAATTGCTTGGTGAAAATATCAGCAACTTGTTCCTTTGAGGGAACATATTACAATTTAACCTTTTGTTCAAGCACTTGTTCTCAGAGAAAATGATACTTGATCGGTATGTGCTTGGTCTTTGAATGCATGACTAGGTTCTTTGAAATGCTAATTGCACTTGTATTATCACATAAGATGGAGATAGGTGGTGTACAAGTGATTTGAAAATCCTGTAAGGTTTGCATCATCTAAAGGAGTTGAGTGCAACAGGATGCAACAGCCACATATTCTGCTTCAGCTGTAGATAATGCAATAGAACTATGTTTCGTGTTGAACCAAGATACTAATCTGGAACCCATAAAGAATGCACCACCACTAGTGCTTTTTCTATCATCCACGCTTCAACCCAATCTGCATTTATATAAGCATGAAGAGTGAGATCTGCATCTCTAGGATACCATAGGCCATAGTTTTGAGTTCCTTGAAGATACTTGAAAATTCTCTTTACTGCCTGAAGATGAGTTTCCTTAGGATTTGCCTAGAATATTCCAACCATTCCTACTCCATGCATGATGTCTGGTTAGGTACCTATTAAATAGAGCAGACTTCCAATCATGGACCTATAGGTTGGTTAAGGGACTGCTGCTAATTCATCATTTGCACTGAGGCTACATCCTGTGACCATAGGGGTGCATACCGGTTTTGAATCTTCCATGCAATACTTCATCAAGATCTGCTTGAGATACTTGGTTTGAGATAAAAAGATACCGCCGTTATTTTGTTGGATTTGTAAACCAAGAAAATATGTCAGTTCTCCAAGCAAAGACATTTCAAATTCCTTCTGCATCACCAAGGCAATGTTTTGACTCATAGCTTCTTCATTGTTGCCAAAGATGATATCATCTACATACACAACAAGTATTAGCAATTTGTTATTTTCAATTTTTATATAAGGATTTCTATCTGCTGATCCTTTTCAAAAACCTTGTTGAGGAAGGTATTTGTCCAGATGATAGTACCAAGCCCTTGGAGCCTATTTGAGACCATAGAGAGCCTTCTTAGTCTGCATACAAGATTTGGATCATTACCAAGGATGAATCCATCTGGCTACTCAATGTACACTTCTTCTTCTAAGTCTCCATTCAGAAAGGTTGATTTCACGTCCATTTGAAATACTTTAAACTTCTGAAATCTAGAGAGAGCAAGGAACATTCTGATGGCCTCAACTCTAGCAACAGGAGAAAATTTTTCTTCAAAGTCTATTCCTTTTTGTTGAGCATACCATTTACAAGCAAGTCCGGCCTTGTTTCTAATCACTTCCCCATTTTCATTCAACTTGTTTTTGAAGATCCATTTTGTCCCTATGACATTCTTATCTTATGGTCTAGGAACCAATTCCCAAGTGTTATTCTTTTCAATATGCTCAAGTTCTTCATCCATTACCTTGACCCAACATTCATCTTTGCATGCCTCTCTTACATTTTGTGGTTCAGTGGAGGAAAGTAATGCCAAATAGCTTGAAGCTTCTGCAATTGTTCTTCTTGTTTGTATTGTAGCCTCTTTCTGCCCCAAAATTTGAGATTCTGGATGATTTTTCTGAACGTACCTGGATGGAGTCTTTTCTTCTATCCATATTTGTTTTTCAGGCTCCTCATGGGTTTCTTCTTCATATGTTTCTTTTTCATCATGAATCTGATTTGATGTAGATGGATAGTCCTCATCATCTTCGAAATCTTCAGATATTACCTGCCTAGGAGTGTTTTCTTCTTCATCAACCACTACATCAATACTTTCAACAATTTTTCCAAGACTTTTATTATAACACTTGTATTCTTTGTTGTGGGGAGAGTAACCAAGGAGAATGCCTCATCTGCTCTAGGTTCAAACTTGCCAATATGTTCATCAGTATTTTTGAGATAGCATTTGCTTCCAAAAATTTTGAAATATTTTATCGAAGGAGTCTCACTATACCAGAGCTCATGAGGGGTTTGAGTGCTGTTCACCTGAACATTTGTTTTGCTGAGAATAACAACTACAGCAAATGTAGCTTCATCCTAGAAAGTTGTGGGAGTTCCAGACGCATCAAGCATAGCACGAGCCATTTGTTGAAATGTTCTGTTCATCCTTTCAACTACTCCATTTTGCTGTGGAGTCCTGGCTGTAGACAATTCTCTTCTTATTCCATGTTCTTTGCAAAATCAAAAAATTCATTTGAGGTAAACTCCCTGCCTCTATTAGACCTCTGACATTTAATTTTGTGATCTGATTTTTTTTCAACCAAAGCTTTGAAGGATTTGAATTTTTCGAAGGCTTCATCTTTGTGCTTCATCAGTCGTATCCAAACCATCCTTGAATAATCGTCAATGAATAATATAAAGTATTCTTCTCCCCGAGGTGACATTTTCCTAGATGGACCACATACATCAGTATGGACAAGCTCAAGTGGCCTGCTAACTGATCCTTCCTTCTCAGGGATGTTAGTTCTGGTTTGCTTACCAAACTAACATGTTTTGCATATTGTATTATCTGGAATTCTGATGTCTGGGAGACTACAAACAGCCTGGTATTTTCACGCTTTCCTTATCTCTAAGAAGCTTAGATGCCCCAACATCTAGTGCCATAGCTAGTGTTCATCATTCTTGCTCAGATGGCATTGTTGTTGTCCTTCCTTGAATATGTATAAATTATTTGAAGTTCTTATGCCTTTGATCACTATTTCTCCTGTACCAAGATCACGAACACTACATTCATTTGATCGAAATATTACCTATCTTCCTTGATCACACATCTGACTGACACTCAATAGATTATGGTTTAAGATATCAACATACATAGCATTTCCTTCTTTGACATTTTCTTTTAAAAGAATAGAACCTTTACCTTTTATGAGTGCATGGGTGTCATTTCCAAATGAGACCTTCTTCTCCTCCTCCAAGGCACTATATGGCTGAAGTTTTTCTTTATCCCCTGTCATATGTTTTGAACATCCACTTTCGATGTACCATTGATTTTCCTACCCTTCTGCATATAAGGCTATACCACATCTTTTTGGTTCTGGTTCTTTCATTCCATGTTTTGATATTTGAGGCTTGCTCCTTTTGAGTTGCCTGCCGAAACCTGCTCCTGCATTTAGAATCTTCATGACCAAAATTATTACAAATAGAACATTCTATTTCATTTTCAAGAGTAGAAAATTTATCGTAGGTCCTTTTCATGATTCCAGCCATACTCTTCTATTTTTGAGTTTCTCTAGTCATGATAGTTTTCTAGGCAACACACTGAGCTACTTTGTGTCCAAAGTTGTGACAGGAGAAACATTGGCCATTGAAGAAATTCCTGCGATTATCAAACCTGCAGACCGAACAATTGTAGTTTTCATTGAAATTCATTCTTGAGACAATTTGAGAATGATTTACCTGTGGTCTGTTGTAGCTTTTGTTTATCCTTGAAGAAAAATGTCGCTGATTTACCTGGCAAGCAACATTGTGCCTTTGTTGTTGATTGTCAATTTGCTCACTTCTCCTTGTTGCATCAATATAAATTTTGGAGGTGGATGGCTTTTGTGCTTGAGATGCTTCTTCATTGTATCCCAGAACTGTCTTGATTAGTGGAGAATGTTGTACTTTGATAATCTCATCTAACGTTTCAGATCCTTTAACAAATCTAAGATTAAGAGATTTAGTTTTCTCAATCTCTTTTCTAAGTCCCACTATTTCACATTCTAAATTTTCATGATGTTTTCCACTTTCAGCCAATTGGAATTGCAGAGTATTAATAATCATATTTTTCTCTTCTAAACAAATTTTGAGTTTATAAATCTCTTCATAAAGACCTTCTTCATCTATAGCATCCATGAAATCACCATATTCAAAATCCATTAAATGTCTATACTTATTACCTTGTTCATCTTCATCACTATTTGAAAATCCATCAATGTCTTCATGAGTGTAATAACGTTTCTTATTTACATTCTGTTTCTTCTTCCATATAATAGGTTCCTTACCTATATGAGGACACTTGGCAACATAGTGACTGACTCTTCCATAATCAAAACATTTGAAAGGTAACTTACCTCTGAATCTTCCAGCACCCTGTTGAAGGTTCTTGACAAAATTTGATTCTTCCTCTTCTTCTAACATATGTCCTGAGTCATAAGAATATCCTTTTCTTGAGGCCTTAAATGTGGCTTCTCTTCTGTTTTATGGTCCCCTTTTCCTCATTTCACAAGCGGTTAGAATCCCGTGTAGTTGCGACATGGTAATTTTCTGTAGATTCTTCTTTTCTTCTATTGCAGAAACTTTTGATTCAAACTTAGAAGAAAAAGATCACATAACCTTTTCAGCCACAACAACCTCTTTTATTTCATCACCCAAATTTTTCACACAATTAACAATCTCATCTATGCATAGGAAATAGCTAGCCACACTTTCATCATTGTAGATTATGAGATTTTCATATTGAATTCTGAGGATTTGAAGTTTTTCTCTTTTTACCTATTCATCTCCTTCGTAGCTTAGAACGATCTTGTCCCATATTTATTTTGCAGTTTTATATTGCATAACCTTGACGAATTTGGATTGAGATAGACATCCTAATAGCGTATTGACAACCTTTGCATAAGTTTCAAATTGCTTCTTCTCAGCTGGATCTATAGGAGTTGCTAATGGAAAAGTGTACCCTATATCTATGATATCCCAAAATTCTGTACCAAGAGATCGAAGATAGGCTTTAACTCTTACCTTCCAATAGACGAAGTTGGTCCCATAAAAAATTAGTGCCCTGATTGATGCTTCTCTCTCGTAGTTGCTCATGATGATAGATCTTCGATCAAGCTTCTTCTGAAGGACCCTCTGTGATACCAATTGTTGAAAATAATACTGAGAGGGGGGGGTGAATCAGTATTATCTAGTGAATTATATTCTTTTTCAAACCCAGAACATATACACTACTTCAGTTAGAGAAAACTGCATATATATGCAACTACAGATAAGGAAACCCGTGTATACCATACAGACTTATAATTTAAAATATTCTACAGATGTTGAACATTAATCTATGCATCAGGATCATATAAACAGTAACCAGGAATAGAAAAATAGAGCAGAAGACAATCACACACAAGAACACAAGATATAAAGTGGAAACCCAATGTGGGTGAAAACGACCTACTGTAATATGTCTCTATCTTTTCAATTAGAAACTTATTTTTACAATGATTCTGTACTGGTGCAGTCCTTTACCAATACACAGGATGCTACCTGCAGAGAGCTACAACCCTCTCTCATTTTCTAGCTTCTCCTGGAAGGGAGCTACAGCCCCGTTATTTCTTGTACTAGTTGAGATACTAGTACGCAGACTACTACCTACAGAAGACTACAACCCTCTCTTCCCTCCAGGGACCACGTTTCATAAATTTTCAGACTGGATCCACAAATAATGCACTCACAGTATTCCAGTGCACTTTATCAGATATTCAATAATTCAGAACATGCCTTTCCAAATGATCTCCTTCCTCTTTTATAGCCTTAGGCCTTTCACAATACCACAGACCAAAAACCATAACAGTTCAATACCATGGACCCAACACATGGGATCAACACTTTTTGATGCAATACCATGGACCAAAACCATAGGATCAAAAACTGTCAGACTAATACCATGAACCAACCATAATATTTCCCATGTGTGTGCGCTTTTATCTTCATGAAAGTGCGTGAACTTTTCTCTGCATGAAAGGAACTTTTCTCTGCATGAAAGTGCATGAACATTTCTCTTCATGAAAGGAACTTTTTTTTGCATGAAAGTGTGTGAACGTTTCTCTGCGTGAAAGTCGGTGAACAAGAAAATAACTTTGCTGCACTATAATTTATCATTTGAGATGAGTGGGTTGCATCAAGTACAACATATGTATCATAATTCCAACAGATCTAGGAATAATTCCGAAAGAGGAAGGAGGTACTATTCGACAGAAAAATAATGCAAGGAAAAGGGTGTTGTTTGAAAAACACATGACTTCAAGAAACACAAAATGCTCTTGCAAAATGGAACAATAGCTATTGAAAAGTGGGAACAATAAAACACACTAAGAGAAAAAGGTATTGTTTGAACAACAAACAACAAAAAATATTGTTCCAAACATGGAATAGCAAACACAAAAAACTGTTTTTCCAAAGTGGGAACAACAAAAACAAAAAGTGTTGTTCCAAAGTGGGAGGAACAAAAACAACAAAAGTGTTGTTCGAAATTGGGAACAACAAAAATGAAAAAGTGTTGTTCCGAAATGGGAACAACAAAAACAAAAGGTGTTCTTCCAAAGTGGGAACAAAAAAAATGAAAAGGTGTTGTTCTGAAGTGGGAACAACAAAAATGAAAAAGTGTTGTTCTGAAGTGGGAACAACAACAAAAACGTGTTGTTCCAAAGTGGGAACAACAAGAACGAAAAACTGTTGTTCCGAAGTGGGAACAACAAAAACAAAAAAGTGTTGTTCTGAAGTGGGAACAACAAAGACAAAAAAGTGTTGTTCCGAAGTGGGAGTAGCAAAGATGAAAAATTGTTGTTCCGAAATGGGAACAAGAAAGATGAAAAAGTGTTGTTCCAAAGTGGGAAAAAGAAAAACGAAAAAGTGTTGTTCCAAAGTAGAAACAACAAAAATGAAAAAGTGATCTTCCAAAGTAGGAACAATGAAAACGAAAAAGTGTTGTTCCAAATTGGGAACAACAAAAACAAAAAGGTGACGTTCTAGAGTGGGAACAACAAAGATGAAAAAGTGATGTTCCAAAGTGAGAACATCGAAGATGAAATAGTGTTGTTCCAAAGTGGGAACAACAAAAACGAAAAAGTGTTGTTCCAATGTGGGAACAACAAAAGTGAAAAAGTGTTGTTCCAAAGTAGGAACAACAAAAATAGAAAAATGTTGTTCTGAAGTGGGAAAAAAAAAATGAAAAAGGGTTGTTCTAAAGTGGGAACAACAAAAAAAAAAAGTGTTGTTCCAAAGTGGGAACAACAAAGACGAAAAAGTGTTGTTGCAAAATGGGAATAACAAAAACGAAAAAGTTCCTTTGTAACAACGAAAACAGAAAAGAGTTGTTCTAAAGTGGGAACAAAAAAAAACAAAAAAGCGTTGTTCCAAAATGGAAACAACAAAAATGAAAAAATGTTGTTCTGAAGTGGGAACAACAAAAATGAAAAAGTGTTGTTCCAACGTGGGATCAACAAAAATGAAAAAGTGTTGTTCCAAAGTGGGAAGAACAAAAATGAAAAGTGTTGTTCTAAAGTGGGAACAACAAAAATGAAAATGTGTTGTTCCAAAGTGGGAACAACAAAGATGAGAAGTGTTGTTCCAAAATTGGAACAACAAAAACGAAAAAGTGATATTCCAAAATGGGACCAACAAAAACGAAAAAGTGATATTCCAAAATGGGGACAAAAAAAACGAAAAAGTGTTGTTGCAAAGTGGGAACCACAAAAATGCTAAAAAGGTGTTGTTCAAAAGTCTGAACAACAGTTGTTCAAAACTTTGAACAATAAAACATGCAAAAAAAAGTGTTGTTCAAAGGTTTGAGTAGCAGTTTTTCAAAAGTTTGAACAACAAAATACGCAAAAAAATATTGTTCAATCGCCAATGGAGCGGAAACTACAACTTTGAAGGAAGAAACACTTGAAACACAAAAACATCAGAGAATTTAGAAAAGAAACAACACTTTATTTGAAAACAGTAAATAAATTAATTAATTAAGTTACAACAGCTATGATGTTATTTCCTTAGGGAATATCAATTTCTCAATGGAAAAAAATGATCTCTTGGAAAAATGGCTTGACAGTAGTGACATGAATGTTGACATGGAAATCAATTCTCCATTTCTTCTGTTATGAATCCATTAAGTAATGCATTGGATGAAATTCTCTTGTTTAAAATTTCTTTCAAGAATCGCTCGTTGACAAATTGACCTTCTTTATTCTCCTAGGACCTGCAAAAAATGAGTGTCTACCTGCAATAAAGCATTGAATAATAGAGAAAGAGAGGTGATCGGGCTCCCCTAATCGAAGAATTATGAAAAAAATAACAATTAGTTACTCTATAAAACATATCCAGGAAGAAAATAACAAAGTAAAATTAATTTATTACTTGCGGGAAAGTAATGATCAATCATGCTAACCGACAATGTTTTAAACATAACTTCTTTGTTTTCATCCGACTTGAGTGACTCAAAAGCCAAATGAAAATGAACTCGGATTGATATATCTAATACAAATAGATTTTAAAAATTTTATGATATGATATGTCAATTTTACTTAGAACGACCTGCATAACATAGTCATTTTCGATTTCCCATCTTAGACAAACAGAGGATATTTTAAGCATACATTTTTTGTTTGATGTTGGATATAGCTGATTCAAATTGGAAATAGAATTAGGCTCACTTGTTTATCTCTAATAGAAATAGTTTTTTAAGACAAGAAGAATTGATGGATCAAATACTTTAATGAACAGCCAGAGAAACAGATTTTTAAGAGTGTTGATTTAGGATAGACAATCAATATTTCAGTCATACCTTTCCCATACTATATTGAAATAGAGTAGTTTGAATTGAATTGTAAACTAGACTCATAGAGGAATATACCATATAGACTGGTTTTAAAAATATAGTCATTTAGGCCTCCAAAAACTGACTGTCCCAACTCTATTCCTGAGCTGCCTACTAGATGCCCTGTCAATGTTTTGGTTATAATGTTTTCGTTTCAAATCTAAATGGATTGATTCAAATTGGGTTGGAAAATAGAAATCAATAGCTACTTAGGATAGAAACTGGTTTTTAAAATATTCACTTTTGGTCCCTCAAAACATGAATGTCCCAACTGTGTTTTTAAAATTTTCATGAAACCCGCAAGTCAAAAAAATATGATATTCAAGCAATTTTTCCAAATTCGTGATAAAAATGAATATGAGTGTTTGTAGAAATGATATTTTCAATATAATACATCTACATGTACAAATAAATTAAAATATTTATCAATGATGTTGATTTCCACAGCGTGTTGCAACAAAAACAACCATTTTTACATAATAATAATAAAAAAATGTATTTATTTATGTTCTTATTTATTTTATTTCCTACACTAACCTACTATGCTTTGAAAATTGAATATGGTTATGTATAAGAGTACTTCCAATGGAGACATTTTCGAAATAAGGCCTCCAATATGTACATACCCAAATTCGAAAAATGTATGTTAATAAATAGTAGGGTATGAGAAGCCAACTTCCCTTGAAAAGATGGTGCCAAAAATTGTTGAAGTATGAAGTGAGGCTGCAAACAATTGATGGAGTGAAACCAATCTTCAATATATCCCTTACTTTCCTGATTTCCCATAACTTTCATATCATGAAGTTCTTGAGTTTTTAAAATGACTTGTTGATGTAGGCTAGAAGAAACCTCATTTTATTTCATAACTTCTACAATTTTTGGATTTGAATCATTCCCAATCTCAATATAAGTTTTCTACAATGGTGCATGTGAGCTAGAATGGGTGGGAAAGGTAGTTAAATTTTGCAATTCAACATTGTAAGCAAGTTGTACAATTTATTATGATGAGGGTGTCAAATGAGTTGAGTAGGGAATTGTGTAGGGCATGGAGCATTTTGATGATGTGCTTGATTGGGTTGCGTGGATGATTTTGATGGGCAAGCAAGATGTTGTGGAAGAGTTGGTGAAGAATATGGATGATGTGTTTTTGCTTGAAGATGTGGGAGAGTATTCCTACAATAATAAGATGAACCATGCCAAACTTGTAGACAAGATTGGTGGGGGTTATATTGAGATTGACATGGCTGCCCTAACACATGAGTATTCCATAATGGATTATGCAAGTAAGAAAATGGAAAGGAAGTGTTTTGAACCCTACATGTAGGCCATGATTTTCATTGTTGTGAAATTGTTGCAGCTTCCCCATCTCTTTGATATCCTACTTCCATCCTAGATAAGGAAGAGTGGGTATCTATGGGATTCTCCTTTCAAAAGTGAGAGAAAAACACTTCTTCAATTTCTTGATTTTTTTGAACTTGAAAAACATCCAATTTTGAATTTAGAGAGCTAATAAAATCAATTTTTTAATTTTCAAATAAATCATTGATTTCAACTCTTATGTCTCCTCTTCTTGTAGTAGATTTGGAAAAGAAATAAGAAGCTTGTCTAGAATTCTTACTAGCCATAGATATTCCTCTTGAATACCTTATGCATATTTGACAAACATCATCATATGATAAATGGAAAATATCACCTTTTCCCAATAGATTTAAGAGTTCTAAAAATTCATCTTTGATTCTTTTGAGTATGAGTGTTTTTAAGATCTCTGTTTCCAAATACTTATGCTTTGATTTTTGAAGGTTGTATCGAAATCACTCCACATAATCCTCCCAGATTTCATCTTTCCCTTGTATCATACTGAAAATATCATCATCAACCTTGCAATAGTATTGGTACTTCTTCAAGAATATGTTCTTCATGTCCTTCCATGTTTGAATGAAATTCCCACCAAGGCTCATGAACCACTGGAGAGCTGCTCCTTTTAGAGTAAAAGGAAACACTTTCAACCTTTGATCATTAGTACAATAATCATATCCTATACAAAGTAATTCAAACTCAAATAAAAATGTATATGGGTCTTCCTTTTCCAAACCATGAAAATTTGGTAGAGAAGACAAGGGAATTATGTGCATTTGTATCACTCCTCCTAGATCTTTGATAGGGAATTGAAAAGTAGAAATGTGGGCCATTTCTTACCATAATAGAATATGTTCTTCATGTGTTTCTTTGAGGCTACTCATTCAAATGTTCCCGTCAATTGGTTAGTGAAATGGGTGTTGCTTGCATCACCACTTGAGTGAAATCATGAGATTTGTTTTTCAAAATTTTTACCTCTTTCTTTTTTCTAGTCATTCAGACATAAATTCAAACATTTATTTCTACTTTAATTCCTACAAAATTTTGATGAGAGGTGGGCATAGGAGCAAGTTCTTTACTTATGCGTATGCAGGTTCTTACCTTCCATTTTTAATACCCAATTCTTTCATGGCAGACAAACATTAAACACCTACTTCAACTTCTATGCAATTGTGTTGAAAAACGGGCGGAGTAGCAAGCACTTTACTTGCTTGTTACATAGGTTCTTACCTTCCATTTTTAATACCCAATTCTTTCCCAACAGCAAATATCAAACATACATCACTCTCTGGCAAATGGCAACACTCTCCCTGGCAATGACGCCAAAATGTTGGGTGCAAATAAGGTGTTTTCTTAGAACTCCTAATTGCCTCACATTAATTATCACCCTGGGTAAGTCTTCTGATTCCAAGAGTTTACACAATATGTGCAAGCTATAAATCCAGAGAGTAATGATTTAAAATAACTTATTAAACTCAATACGAGAGTAAACAGATCAAACCATAAATCTCAAGCTTATAACTTCAAGGAAATTAACCTATTCAAGCATCAAAACTAAATCTTAATCTAGACCAAAATCAATCTTAATCAATGGATTATAATTCCAATTACATTAACTGAGTGCACCGTAGTAATAACAAAGCTCTTTCAGCCGAATCTAAACTACTGCATAGAAATAAAGCATCTAATCTAATCAATAACACCCTGTCTTTTAATGAACAAGAAATAATTCTCATCTAATGATTAGTTCACTCCACAACATAAATAAATGAAATCAATTAGAATTATTCATTAATGAAATGAATACCAGAAATCTGAATTAACAAAAGTAAATCAACTGCAAAGCTGTAAAGAAGAATAAAATTGTAGGAAACGAAAAAGTATAAAACAAGGAACAACAGTAAGATCGCTAGAGACCAGGCCCTAGCCACAAGCGAATATTTCATAGCTACTTCAAAATATCCAAATGAACAACAGCGCAATTTATATATTAATCATCAAATTCACTTGTCATTACAATACGGTTTCCTTATTCAGAAGCATGCTTTGTATATTAAATTACAATTGAAGTAAAAAGGTGAGAAGTTCTCTCCATATTATCCCCTCTTTTTGATCTCTATTTTCCTTTAAATACATAGAGAGGAAAGAGGAGTTACAACAAATCTGATTACAAAATGATTTGCATCACACATTTGGATTTTACAAAACAAATTTATCAACAAGATCATTTCTGAAATATCTTTCCATCAACATTCAACAACAACAAGTCAAATTTCGTATTGCAACTAGAAGAATTTGGAAAACAACCGCAACAGTAAATCTAAGAAAATAGTCTTCAAAGAACCTTTCGTTTCTCTTAATACAGACAAAATTTCGGAAAAATATTCATCATGAAACTAACTTGGTCTGTTCTGGACAAAATCCATGATCGAATTTTCCAGATTCCCCTTCATTTGTCTAAAACGTCCAATGCAATACCGTCACTTCTTATTCCAGTGAATTTCTGAGATGGAATATTTAAGTGTGAGTTGAAGATCAAATTTGCAATCTGGAAAAGGTCTTCGAGGCTAAAATCATGAGTAATGTTACAAAAAATCCATTAGTAAACCATCATTGATGAAATCATGCATAATAGTCATCAGTTTATTAGAAGTAAAGGAGTGAAATAGTATTTATCCATAAGAGCATAAATAATTATAAAATGGAATTATATGATAAATGATGATAAATGATGTGATAAAGAATGGATAAATGGGTGAAATAGGCATCAAAAAATGATAATAATAATGGAAAATTAGCGACCGAATAGTTACAAAAGTGAGGCATACTAACAAGAAACATATTGACATCATTTACGACTCTAGATCACCTTTTTGACTGACAACAACCACTGTGCATGCAGTTGGAAGGCTCCAACCACACTCATAATTCTTCCTACATGTTATTCTAACTAAAATTCACCAATCCAGATGGTGCATTTGTGAGATCAGTGTGACCTTTTCAGGGATGGCTACAAACCACTTCCCAGAGCAACCCATAACCTTCGAGAATAGATATAGGATAATCACAAGTCTAAATAATCAATACTAGAAATAAATATTGTCCAATACATGGCTAATACATGACAGACATTTCGTGAAACATATGGTAAACATAGTAGCCAAAGGTCATGAATTCATATCTGATCAAGGTATATTTAACTTCACCATATAACCATCAAGGAGGGTCAATTCCCTCTCAATCTAGTTGCAACAACAATTGTTAGCCCTTGCATACATTAACCATTCATTAAATTTTCAAATCATGAATAGGATCCATAATAAGAACACATCATTCAACCATGCCTATAACCATTGTATAACCATGATAGAATCTAGGACAAACTAATCATAATATCAACATATAACAAATACATGTGTTCATCAATCAAAATAAGAAAATAACTCATATTAATCACATTCAAAAGTCAACCAAGTAAGGGACTTCCACATAGCACAAGACCAAATATTGGGTTGAAGCAAATATCTATTTCATCGAACCACCATCGTACCATATTCCAAGCATGAATGTGGGATCATATGAGATAAACCAAAATAGAACCAACCAAGACTTGCAAATGAAAAACCACATCAACCCTCAACCATAGTGATTTCACCTAAACCGGTCAATAAATCAATAACATTAAAAAAAGATTGCATACCTCTTACTTCCTTCACCAAATCTTGAGGAAGTTTCTTGTCTCCACCCACCCACCATGAGTTCCATTTGAAATCTCATATCCACCATTGATCATTGGGAATTTTCTCGAGGCCACCTCAACCTAGATCCAAGTTCGTTGTCCATTAAAAGCTTATTCTTTTATTTATTTCATCTTCCTTAATTTATTCTCTAATTTCCCTTGCATGCATATTTTTCTCTCTTCATCTTCCCTTTCTACAATTTTCCTTTATTTCCTTAATTAAATGTCATTTATTGCATTTTTTCCTTTTCCAATTCCTTTGCCAATTTCGATAGACATAATAAACCAAAAGTGATGCCCACTATAATGTTTACTCACCATTCATCTTGGAATATGTGTCCCACGACCTTGGTTTTTATTTTATTTACATATAAAATCAACTCGAGGTTGTTACACTTGGGAGATTTGGATAAATTGATGAATTACATGTTTGAACATCTAGTGAACATAATTGTGAAATTACCCCTCATTATTCCTTCTTCATAATATTTGTCATGCTAGTAGAGCTAATTATTTTTTGAGGTTTCCCTGCGATGCCCTTTAATTCATTTTTATTTCCTTCCAAGAAAAAAAACAGGAAACGTTCTTGAAAATTAAAATTTAATGTCCCCTAAACTTGCAACCATTGGACTCTTAATATAACATCTCCACCACCCATTACAATGGAAAGCATTAGACTATTCACTACATATTTGTAGCAATCCCATGTTTATTTTCCATGCAAATAAAATAAAACCAATGTCATGGGACATGTATTCCATGTCAAATGGTGAGTAAGCATTATAGTGGGCACCACTTGCAGTTTATCAACAACTATCGAAATTGTGAATGGAAAAGAGGAAATAATAAACATTTAATTAAGGAATCAAATGAAAACAGGAGAAAAATAATGTTAAGGGACATAATTATTCATGTAAGGGAACTTAGAGAGAAAATGAAGGAAAATGGAAGAAAAAGGAAAAATTAGAGGAAGAGACTAGATATCAATGATAGAAAGCAACAGAGAAATAGTTCACAAATCTTACAAATCTTCTGGTTAGGCTTTTGTCAGTTCTAGCTTTTAGGGCTTTTAGAAATAGAGCTCTAAGGAAAGGGAGAGAAAGAACATGGACACAAGGAAGCAAGAAAAAGACAAGGAAATGAATTGTGGAGAATGGAAAAAAAAGGTTGGATCAACAACTACAACTGGAGTTCATTGCAAGTAACAGGTTGCATGTGTGATTTCCTTATTGAGATTTGAATGAATGGTACACGCATGTGGTTATTTGGTTATTTTGTATCATCAGAATGGTATTTTCCTAGATTTACATTGGTTTCATCCTTACCTTGCCATTTCATGGATAGTCATGATGTATAGGGTTCTCTATTTGATTAATCTTTCAATAGTTGGTAGTCTTGGATCGTAGTTGAGGTGGTCTTGAGAAAATTCCCAAGGGTTAAAGGTGGATATGTGATTTCTCATGGAACTCTTGAAGGATTGGTGGAGAGAAGAAAATTCATCTAGAGTTGGTGAAGGAATCTAGAGGAATCCAAGATTTTTTTGATGTTAGTGATTTTTTAACCAGTTTAGGTGAAATCATTATGGTTGAGGTTTGAGGTGGTTTTGCATTAGGAATCCCTAATTGGTACTATTTTTGTTTAGCACATATGATCCCACATTCATGGTTATAATATGGCATGGGGGTGATTGGTTGAAAAAGTGATTTGGTTTGACCCAATGTATGTTCAGGTGGTACATGGAAGTTCCTAACTTGGTTGGATTTTGAATATAATATATTTGAATTATTTTCTTATTGTTATTGAGGAGCACATGTTATACAACCAACTCACAAAATAGAAGAAAATATAGATCAATGACTTGATAAATAGCTTCTTCTAGGGTGAAACCTCCTTTACATCACATAAATGAACAATTCTTGGATGATACAAATGATAAGACCTCTTGGTTATATATAGGAGTCTAAGGGGTCACAATATAATCCGAGCCTACACAACAATAATAATATAAGGTCACAACAATAAAATTAGTGGGCTTCTACGGGGCACAACAATAACAATATGGGGGCTACATGGGCACAACAATAACAATAGGGGGATACATTAAAAATAACAATAATGGGGATACACTAGTATTGTAAGGACCTAACATGCCCCTCTCCTTCAAAAAAGTGGTTTCCTCAATGTTTGAGTAGTTATGGATCCATTTTTATAAAATTATCATCCTTACTTGTGGATATTCACTAGGTAAGTTCTTCCACTTTATGAGATACTATGAAATTAGCTGATTTCATATCTGTTGGGGTTTTGTTTCAGCGGCTGTTTCATGATAAGATATGATTTTTCCTTCTTTGTCATGTTCCGGAAGTACTGTTTGAACTGGGAGCTTGTTGTTGATAACCTTATTTAGGGATGGAAGATGAAAATCTAGGTGTACTCGAGAATATGCAGGCAACTCCAATTTGTATGCCATGGTATCGATATTTTGCAACAACTTGGAAGGACCATAGTACTTGGGTGATAATATATTATCCTTGTTAGCTTGCTTGAGGGACATTTGTTTGTATGATTGTAGCCGTGAAAATACCCATTCACCTACATCAAAACTTCCTTCACTTTGAGGTTCATCTACTTATCTTTTCATTCGATTTTTCACTAGTTTGAGGTTATCCTTTAAGAGTTTGAGAACTTGTTATTGATGCCTGATGTGATCTTCCACTGCTTGAACCTTAAAATTTTCTCTTAAATATGATTTTATGGACAGTGGATGATATCCATAAAGTTCAATAAATGGGGTCATTTTTTTTGCAGTATGGAAGGATTTGTTATACCGCCATTCAACCAGAGATAACCACCTGATCCATTGTGTTTTTTCTATCATATACAAATCAACATATGTGTCCTTCAAAAAATTTGTTCACTATATCAGTTTTCCAACAAATTGAAGATGATAAGATGAGCTATGAGCTAATTAAGTACAAAGACAAAATAAAAAAATTCTCCAAAAATTTCTAGTGAAAGTGGGATTTTTGTCACTTATAATAATCTTTTTGTTTTCATCTAAATTTTGAATTTTTTCCATAGATGAAGTAGAAACTCTATTAGTTTTAAAAGGATGATTTAATGCACCAAAGTGTGCATACATGGTAAGTCTATCAACTACTACCATGATGACGTTAATTCCTTCAGACTTGGGTAAACCTATCATAAAATCCATTGAGACCTCCTCCAATGCTGACTTGGAATGACTAAAGCTTGTAACATACTTGAGGTCTTAATTGTCTCAAATTTATTTTGTGGCAAATCAAACATTTTATCACAAAATTCTGAATATCAAATTTACGTCTATCCCAAAAAAAATCCTTCTTGACCCTCTTATAATTTTTTAAAAATCCTATGTTCCCTTCCAAGGGGGAGGTGTTCAATTCCAAAAGAAACTTTTGTTTCAGTTGGGAAATCTTACAAATTTATAAGTGATTTTTGTACCATAATGACTTCGGTTTCCAGATAAACGTATATATGTACAGAGATATTTTTGTATCTTTTGAATGAGTGTCGAAGCCTCTTTATTATTCTTCCATTTATCCCTTTCTTCAATTATCCAATCAGGATATATGATAGAAATGGCACAAAGAAATGCTTCAACATCCTTATCCTTTCTTGATAATGCATCTACAACAATTTTTTTTTTCCCTTTTTTGTAGATGATTTCAAAGTCATAACCCAATATCATTGTGGCCCATTTCTGCTCCTCTTCTCAAGATAATATTTCTTGCAAAAGGTATTTAAGGCTATCATTATTTTTTTTACCTTGAACTGTCTTCCCATTAGGTAAGGTTGCCATTGATTTAGTGCATGCAGTATTGCCAACATTTACTTCTCATGAATATTTTTGTGTAAATACTTTCATTTTATTGGATGAGTTTCAAACAAAATGGGTCTTCCTTCTTATATTAACAACACTAATTATATTTCCTTAGACATCACATTTGAAAATAGAGGTTTTTGTGAAGTATTACATAGCTAAGATCGGTTCTTGGAACATTGCCACTTTAAGATGTTCAAAGGCCTTAGTTGCTTCTGGAGTCCAAGAAAGGTCATCTTTCTTTAGTAGTGTTGCTAGAGGTGCTAATATTCTCCCATAATTCTTAAAAATTTTGCTATAATACCCTAGCAACCCGAGAAACCCTTGAATTTACTTTAGGGTTGTGGGGATTTTCCATTCATTAATGGATTTAATTGTGTTAGGGTCCAACTTAATACCCTCATGAGATATAATATGACCCAAATATTCCACATCTTGTACTCCAAAGAAACATTTTTATGTTTTTACATATAATTGTTTATCCTCCAATAGTTTAAGCACCTTGTCAACATGTTGAGTATGATCCTTCCAAGACTTGTTGTAGATTAGTATATCATCAAGAAATACTAGAGAGAAAATTCTAAGGAATGGTTTGAAAATGGAATTCTTCAAACCTTGAAATGTGGAAGGTGCATTAGTAAGGAAAAAATTCATGAAAAAAACTTCAAAATGACCTTCATGAGTTGTAAATGTTTTTTTTCTGAATTCCTTAGGCCTTCATTCTAATTTGATGATATCCTAAACGAAGATCCAGGTTGGTGAAGTAAATTTCTCCATGTAATTCATCCAAAAATTCATCAAAGGTAGGAATCAGAAATTTTTCTTCAATAGTGATCTTGTTGAGCTCGCTATAATCTAGACACATAAGTCTCCATGATCCATTCTTGTTGCACACCAATAGAATAACATGCAATTATAGATTATTATGATATCAAAGTACGAAAAAGGGTGAAACAAAATGAATATCAAAGACTTAATATTAGTGTAAATGAAAAGAATCCATATAAAGACACAAAGAAGAGATGGAAAGGAAAATTACAAACGAGAGAAAGAAAAGGAAAAGGCCTAAGAATACAGGCATGAGACCCATGAACTACTATTATTCCGTCGATAATGCCTATTTAGTGTATTATACCTTTCCTCAATTTCGATGGCTTCCCTCAATTTATGGAGTTGGGAATGATCAATCCTAGTAAGGACCTAGGAATCCCCTAAACATATGTGGTTTTTTTATCTTTTCATCATGTTCATCTAAAGCAAAGGCATGAGTGGTATAGTATCTTAGGTCACATGTATGCTCTTGAATCCTCTGATTTCTGGAACAATAGGTTTCTCCAATGTAGGGGGTCCCTCACGAACATGGAATAAAATAAACACCCATCATGTTTTTAAGCTCCACAAGGTTTTTGAGTGATTTGAAGGAGCCATGAATGGTATTCAAGGGTATAAAGGTGGATGAAACCCTGTGAATCCTAAGAATATGAAAATTCTTATCTAAAGTCTCTTGGATGAAGGGAGGTTGGACACTAGAGGCCACATCAACAGGCTCATATTTATTCATAATACCTTTGCTAGCTTTTACTTCAATAGACTCATTCTGACAAGTTTTAAAAAGGCTCTGATACCTTGGTATCTTTTATAGTCATTCATTTCAAAAACATTAAGGAGATGCGATAATCAAGGTAGCTCCAAGGACACACACAAGACAAAGAGTGCTTATGAAAGCTCAAAATCAAAGTGATTGGAATGATTTCAAACTAGGATTAGGGTGTAGATATTGTCGTCCTGATCATAGTGGTGTGAACAGTTCATTAATTTGAGCTCGTATGAGGGAGAATGAGCTAGTCAGAGTTCTGGTCAAAGTTGGATTGTGGGCCAGGTTTAAGTGTCCTTCAATTTGACCGACCTCAGGGCATGAAAGCTAGCTCCCAAAAGGGGAAAAATTTGTTGGATCGTCAATTTGTCGAATATCCCCTATATTAGACAAATTTGAAAAAAAGAAATTATAACATTAAAAAGAGGGTGGCAGACCATGACCCCTGCCATCTCCCCGAACCCAACATTATATATAAATGAATTTCTGAATTAAAATATGGCTAAAATGCCATGACCCCAGTCGGCCCCACCCCCACACTCTATGCATAACAAATATTTAATGTTAAATTTGGGTCAATGGCCATTACCCCACCGAACCATCTAACTACCCAACCACAGTAAACATGAATTAAGGGCTATGGGTGCGCCACTTCTGGTGGACCCAACCCACATGCAACCTCCACCTAACTTTTATTTAAATAAGGGTGGTGGGGCTCGAACCCACCTGAACAATGTGGCTAGCCCACCTCTCAGGCACCCTCACACACCACCATGTGTCACACCAAAAACGCCCCCCATTTAATGTTAAACGATGTTCGTTGGGAGTTCCGCCCACAATTTTTTTTTATATAAACCCTCATTTCTTAGCACACAAAGGCCAAGGGCGGGACATAGAAACCAAGACTCTATTTTTATTAATTATTTTGTAGGTGGAACCATGATCCTAAAAAAAGCACAGGAAAAACCATGATTGAGCCAAATTCCCAGGAAGGCAACATTTCTCTAGTGTCCAAATTGGACAAATTTTATGTCAATCTTACACCTCTCAGCGACATGAACCTAATGACATAGTCAAAAATTTTATCTGAACAGAAGATTTTCATATGGCCTAGAGGAGGGAATCTTTGAGGAATCTAAGGGAATCTAAAAGATTCCATAAGCCCCAGATTCTCACTTTCTTAGAATTCACAAATTTGATAGTCAATTTTAGCCTCTTTGATGCCACAAATTTGATAGTGCATTGAGATTTTCCATTTGATCATTTCATTGTTTGGCCACTTTTCAAAGTGGAGTGCAGGTGTCAGGATTCAACGTGCGAGCAGTGATTCCATTGATGGTATGACCAACTTCAGTAGTTTGAAATCCTTTTCATCAGATGGACCCATAATATGAGGAATATGCAGTGTGTTCATGTACTTATTTTTGCCATGAGATGCATTATGCTGCATACATCCATGTTTGATTTTTGATGTGGGATCTTGTTTTATTACTTGTTTCATGATTTTTGCTTGATGTGATGCAAAATCGTCTATAGGATGTATTTGTTGTTATGATTCATCATGTTTTGTTTGAGATCCCTTTGTTGTTATGTTTATGGGATACTCATGTGTCGCCATGTATGTTTTCATTGAGATCCCTTTTATGCCATGTTGGTGGGATGCTCATTATCATCATGTATGAGTTTAGGTCATACTGATAGTAGTCCTTTTGAATGAGAGTTCCTGTAGTGGAACATCTCTTCGAGAAAGTGCTGTGTGTAGGCATCCTCCTTGCATGATGGTGACGTTACCACCTATGTACATCATCACTATTGACAACACTTAATGCAGAGGCCCACACGATCTTGATACCAGGGCTCGGAGACATAGTCCCCCCTGCATGAACTTCATTATCAATGCCTTGTGTTTTATGTTGTTGATTCTTGTCATGTTCCTTCTTCTTTAAAAAATACATATATGTATCTTTATTATCTTTCAAATGATATTCTAATCACATCACGATAGCAAAAGATATTAGCTAAATCTGGGAGTTGTGTCAACTCAGATCAAGTTTGGTATCAGAGTAGTCTTTGTGTGGATGTGAATTGTAAGTGTGAAGAATGGAATGTTTAGCGACAAAGGATGAAAAACCAATTTACGAGAAATGATCAAAATTTCCCAAAGGTTGGAAATAATGTATGAAGCTCTACAAAAAGAGACAGATGAAAAGGAGCGAATGCAACTTCAGTTGCTTGCCACAAAAGAGGCCTTAGAAGAACTGAAGCACAACAAACGTAATCTTCAAGCAGAGAAAATTGGATTGAATATGCTTCTACATGAAGAGAAAGAGGAAAAAAATAGTGTGCTACAATAGCTACAAGCTAACAACGAGGCCTTCGAAAACCTACAACATGACCCATGTGAGTAAAAGGTAATTCTCTAAATTCATCTATGTGCCCTGATGATGATTTCACCATTTTTGAAAATCATACCATGGAAATTGGCTCCAAATAGTTGAAGAAAATGGGGTATGAGGGAAAAGGCTTGGGCATGAAAGGCCAAGGTATTTTCAATCCATCAATGTAGAATAATTACCCCATTAGGCAGGACTTGGGTATGTCAAGAAAGAAGTTGGGGAATCTGTTAAGACAGACAACGAACCACCAACAATAGATGATGAGAAGCCCTCACCAGTTCTTTCCAAATTGACAGAGGAAGTAAAAGACATTGATTTCCTTTCAGTTTTGTCTTCACATAGTATGATTTCTGTTGGAGATTTGGAGATACCCATTACAGGGACAAACATGAGGCTCTTTACCAAGATGAGATACGAGGAGGAAGGAGAACTTGGTTTTAATAACCAAGGCATAACTCAACCACTAAAGGTTGTGTAGAGACCTCAATTTGCAGGCTTGGGATATGCCGAAGGAGAATGCTCGAAGGTGTCAGATTCTTCTGAGACATCGTTGAAATCATTGAGCAAAGAGAAGGATGGAACACATCACCATCATCCCAAGGTAGTACCCATTGTAGGGAAGGAGTTGAGGCAAGCTCTCATCGCCATAATGAATCAGAGACAATGAGGAAAGGTATAGCCAGTTTTGATATTCTAATTTTCATTTTGATTATAATCATGTTGTTAATGATGAACGTAAAACATGGCATCAAAAAACATGTACCTTTTTTTGATTACATAACCATACATTTTCTAAGTATTGGAAAAGAATAACAACAACCAAAAGGAGGAGGCATGAAAGACCCTCTCAGCAGCAGGTAAAGAAACATGTTAAGTAGATCTGGAGGAAGAATATGTATTGCAGTCATGGCAATAGAGGTGGCCATCCAAGAGTCACTTGTTGGAGGCTCGATCGAGAGGAGCACCTTAAAGACAAAGCGTCGGTGCAAGGACCATGTGAAACAATTGTTCGACAAGCAAAACCACCACACGGAGGTGACCCATTCACACTGATAAATGAAAAATGGTTTCTAGATATGTTAGCTTGTCATGGTCGTGCTTTTGTAAATCATTTATTGCATTTTAAAATGTAAAAGTGATGATGTGCTTTCCATCAATTGTTAAGTAACAATGATGTCTGGTCTTATTTTTGGTTACATGATAAACTGTGAAAGTGATGTCATGTTTCCATCACTTGTCAAAGAAACAATAGTGTTTGGCCTTATTGTTGTAAATCATATGTTGCAATGATGATGCGTCTTCCATCACTTGTTGTAGCAACAATGATATGTTGGCTTTGTGTTCGTAGCTGGAGTATTGTGTCCATATTGATGTAAGCTTGACCACCAAGTATGCGTTAAAAACTCGTGGCAAGTATGGAATGCTTGGGTCACTAGTTGGTCATGTAAGAGAAGCACGTAATTTGAAAAATAATGTACTACAGGTTGCAAAGGTTGCAGGTGTCGGCTCATCACTCAAGGCTCCGAACAGCAAAGATGAAGGAGATAGAAGCGAGACCTAGATGATTGTGATGCATAAAAGCTACAAAGAAGTTACAGATTATTTTTTATGCTTTTGGAGGAGCAAAAGCTCCTTAGTGGGGAGGATTACTCTAAGTGGCACTAGGGATACACACAGGACAAAGAGGGCTTATGGATGATCAAAAATCAAAGTGATCAGATTGATTCCGAACTAGAACAAGACCATACATATTCTCGTCCTGATTGTAGTGGTGCAAATAGTTCATGAATCTAAGCTCATATGATGCAGAACAAGCTAGTCAAAGTTTTGGTGAAAGTTGGATTATGGGCTAGGTTTAAGCATCCAACAATTTGACTGACCCTAGGACATGAAACCTAGCTCTTGAAAGTAGGTGAATTTGTTGAATCATTAATTTGTCTAATATCTCCTATATTAGACAAATTTGAAAAAGAAAATTATAACATAAAAATTAAATAATTAAAAAAATTAAATAAAAGGGTGGTGGGTCATGACACCCAGCCCCTCCCCTAGACCTTGTTAGAGCCGAAATCTACCTCAGGCTAAGAAAGGTAGAATCTACGGTAACATCAAACCATACTTAACCTGGTAGCTAGCCCTCCCAGGTCGAGAGAGGGCTCTCTCTTGTCAATCTCAGCAAAGTATGATCAATAAGAGCTTGAGACAAGTAATATGATGACTGATATTAAGCTAGGTATGTGTGCAAAAGAGTTTGATTGACTTTAATGATGTTTTTATTGGCTCAGATGAAAAGAAATACTTTTGGTGTGGGGAATGAGGCTCAGTTTTGCAGAAATCTCAATGGGGTAAGCTAGGCAACTAATTTGGCACTTCAAATTGAACGAGATGGAGAGATTAGACAAGTGAGGAGTTGAATGGGGCAAGAAAACTGAGGGATCCTCCTCAAACACCTGAAAACATCAAAAACTAAAGCAAACCCTAGGTAGAGCACTGCAATTTCAATAGATTATACTTGTACCCTTCTTTGATCTAGTTCAGCAGAAACAAGATAGATAATGGCATACATAACACATAATTAAATTCACAATTACAAAATAAAGCATTGTACCAAAACAAAATGCCACATGAATCCTAAAGAGTGCTGCAAACCCTAGTCTCTATTCCTTAGCCAAAATTGATGATATGAGTATAGAATGAAGCTCCAAGCTTTCTCAAAAGTCCAACCATGCTAATCACTGAACAATCACAAGATATAGACAAACCATAACTCATCCTAGCCTCTAGGGGTTGAGCTCAATAGTTTAGGAGCTGTTCCAACTAATCCTAAATTGAGAACTACAAATTAGGCTATGGAATAGCCTGCCTCTATAAACTAGGGAACTGATTCATTCAGTTGGAAACAACTTTTTGATAGATGAATCTACCTCCATGAGTGAAAATTTGACATATTTACATCATGATCCATCAATTTATATGAAATTACATCATAATTTTTAGATTAAGAAAGAGAAAAGTCAAATTGTCAGGAAGTTAGGCAAAAAAATAGAGTATTCTTGGTCAAATTGAGCAAAATTTACCCAGTGCATTGCGCTAATTTCCCTATGCATAGCGTCTATTTGGAGCCACTTTTGGAGGCCTTCTTGGTGTCAAAATTTATTCAAAGTGTGCTTGTTGGAAAGGCCTACCCCTATACTTTCTAACCAAAGTGGAATTTTTTAATTTGGCCTCCATTTGTCCCTCCAAAACTGAATTCTCCCAAAACTGCTTCCTATGTGTCAAAATAGGGGTAGTAAGTTGATTTTTTGAGTGCTTTTTTACCTTTTTGAGGGCTCAAAACCTGTCAAAATTTCTTGGCCATTAGTAGACAAGCATAATTTTTCATGCCAAATCCAAAAATGCTGATATTTTATTGTTTGGAGGCTCCCATCAAAAGCAAGTGTTAGGTAGCGCGGCGCATTGGGCAAAAAATTCTATGTTTTAGCCCAAAATTGTCAAAAATGCAAAAAGTGTCCCAAAATTTTTGAAATTTGGGCTTAGTCTTCTTCATCAAGAGCTATGCTGGGCCATGGAAGCATCAACCAATATATGAAGTCTATCGTGCTCCTTTCACCTCCTCAACGCCCTCTTTAACTTTGCCTTCAAGCTCTTGGTTCTTGCCTTGCAAACTTTGTTTCTCACCATGTAAGGATAAGCCATATGCCTCAACAATGTATTCTCCCTATTGGCCTTCTCCAACAACTTTTCTAAGTGGATATTAACTCTTTCAAGCCATGATTCCTGATCGGCATTGATTTCTTGCTCTAGTGATGTGAGCTCCACCTTCCTCCTTTTAGTAGCTTGGCGATTCTCTCATATGTTCTGCAACTCCATAATCGCTTGCTGATCCTCAAGATGATTGTTTCTTTGCTCCAGGTACTTTATTATCCACTTAGATCTTTCCAAGTTGAGGGATAAAGCGTTGATATCCACTTGTTGCTCCTGGATGACCTCTTTGAGTTTTGAGCTTTGTGGGCCCAAATTAGTATCATCGTCCTCAATGAGAATGAAATCAGACTCATATTCACCTGAAGGCCCCTCCTCCTGTAATGGCATATTGCCCTTGTCTTGAACCTACTATGCTGATGAAGGAAGCGAGACCCCTTCCACCCCGGGTGGAGATAATACTCACTTTGATGCCGCAATCAACTGTCTAGTGCCCTTTTGATAGGTGATAAACATCGGAATACTAGTGGTCTATTTCTCATGACCTTCCTTGTTACACAGTAATTTGTCACCATTGGTCACCATCCCTATTACCCTATTTTCGTACATTGGAGGATACATTCCGGGACCTGTGAGCACTGACATAGCCTAAAAACACTTGCATTATGTTCCCCTGAGTATGTACTTCATGTTCCCTGAAGACACCTTCTGCAAATTATCACTGAAAAGTGCCCTTTTTCCATTGGCGTAGGTACACAGTGTCTTATCCATGCCAATCACTGAGATCCTCAAAAAGGGGCGCGCCCATTGGCGCTCTGTCCTAGAACAACACTCGCGCCAACTAAGTTTGGTAATGATTTTTGGCAAACATGCACCCATATGTTTTTTCCTTTCAGATCATGAAGTCTTTTGAGGGAAAAAATCCATCTGATAGAGGTCGAGAGTCATCATCTATCCTTGACATCTATCCTCAGTAGCTTTTCGAGATAATGTCGATCCACAATGGGCGTCCTGGTGCATTGAATCTTCCTGCCTTCTCCATTTATAAAAGTCTGTCCTCATGCATTAGACAAGGAGTTCTGGAGTAATGCTAGTTGTGATTATGCTTGTCTGGAGTGATAGTAAGAGTCTTGAAGCATAGGGAGGTTATGCTGCCGGAATCCTGAGAGAGAGAAGGTCTATTGCAAGGCATACATAGCTGCTCGCCCAGCCAGAGAATAGGTTCAACGTCAGAACCTTGGTTGTATCTTTCTCTGCCTATTATTCATTAATAAACAACTGCTATTATGGTTCCAATATCATTGCCTATTATGATGTTTGATTTATTTCCTTTCTGACTGAAATATAGTTGTACTTTGGCGGATTTTACGCTTGTATTTGTCTCGGTCTTTGCATGTGCAGGTGTCTGTTCGCGAGGATCGCTAGGATTGTGACCTGCTGAAGCAAGGGAGCCAGAGGGTCAACTCTACTTCGACATTTGCGTTGGATTCCAAGTTGGTCTTCGTAATCCACCTTTTAGTATACAACTAGGAACTTGTGTAGCAGCGTGAATTGATTGTTGCTAGACCCATTTTGGGCTAGTGGGATCGCCTCTGTCTGCAGAGGGGATTTACCAGTTTAACAATTTGGTGACTCCACTGGGGAGAAGCTATTTGGATTTTGTCTTGCATGTTAGTTTTCTCTTGCTTGCCTGAGTTAATGAGCTTTCTGGGTCAGTTTTAAAATTGTTATTTGTTGTTTGATCCTTCTGAGCACTGTTGGCCCGACCCTGGTTTGTCTCATTTATTTTTTGGGTCAGCAAATGCGGTTGGCGGGTTTTTTCCTTTAATAGTCGTGCCAGTTGGCGCATGTTGCACAACAGGAACTCGCGCCAGTTCCTGAATAGCGCAAGTTGCAGATTCACAGTCGCGCCAGCTCTGTGAATTTTGCCTGTTTGTTAGTTGAAAGCTCCTTAAACTCAGATTTTTGTTTTTCTATATCTTTTGCAGCTTCTGGAAGTATGTTAGACCTTTGTGTGACTGGTTATTACTTTTATCCTTCAGTTGTTTGCTAATTTCTATCGATTTTGTATCCTAGCCCTGGAACACCTAGTGGCTTTGCATGTCGAGCCTTCTATGGGAAGTTGTGGTTTGATAATCCAATCAACTTTTCGGTTGTTTTACGCACTCATCTAGTGGTTGTGAAATTTTGGTATTCTATGCTTCGAGTGATTCACTTCTAGCTTATTTGGATTTACTCTTTTGAGAAATTCTTAATTTGATTTCCTCTGATCATCACTTGAAGGTTTGTCTCAGTCTCTCCACAATTTTGCATCTTTTTTCTTTTGTTAATCGCCTTTGAGTGTTAATCGCCTTTGAGTGTTTTTATTTTTTGATCTTTGTAAATCTCACACAATTTTCTTGATTTGCACTTGACTAGTTCTTAGATTACATTAGAATCATCTTGTGTTTGAGAATTCTCTTGCATAGATCACAGGTGCATAATTAGAATTCTCATTTGTGCATAGATTACATTTGCACACTTTTCAAGTGAATTGTGCATAGATCACCTTTATCCTCCGGGTGTTTGCTTTTTTCTATTGATTTCGCACCCTAGCCCTAGGGCATCTAGTGGCCATGTGTGTGTCAAGCCTTCTGCGGGATCTTGTCTTCTTGCTTGACCAGCCAACTTTAGATTTGCTTTCCACATTTGCTCGGTGATTGTTGAAAGTGTTTTGGTTGTGTTCCAAGCGATTTGCCTTCCTCCTTTGAATTCCCTTTTGTCTTGTTGAGCTTAGATCACATAGCTCGTAAACCTCAGTTTTTCCTTTGATTTGGAAAACTACTTTGGTATCTTGGGGACTTTGTTGTCTTTTCATCGAGTGATTTTATTCCTTTTGCTTGGTGTAGCTATCTCTCAAAATCATTTTAAGTGTTTTGTGCCATTGAAAAGAAAACCAAACTAGTATCTTTTGCATTTAATAGTGAAAAGGAAAAGAACATTTCGTTGATTTGTGTTTTCAAAAGAAAAGTTTAGTTTCCTTACCATTAGTTGCATTAGGTTGTTTGATTGCTTGAGTTCGTTTTGTTTGATTGAAAAATTCCTAACCTTCTCATAGTTAGAATTCATCGAACAAAATGATTTTCTTTGGCATGTAGTTTGCATCTAAGTAATTCTGAGAGATCATATGTTAGGACCTGAAATCAAAACTTAATTCAAGATCAACTGTAAAATAAACCAAATTTATCTAAAAATGCATTGGAACTTAACGCAAATATCTAGAGGTCTAGGCTAGAGACGTGCTCCGGCATCATTAAACCTAGTCACTCTTGTTTTTGCATTAAGGTTGGGTGATTCCTCCTGGTGTGATTCAATTGTGGTCTAGCACGGATTTGGACTCCCACGTACCATCGCGTATATATGGGGAGACTCCACTAGGTTTGCATCCTTTATCCATAGGAAGCCGAGTCTGCCGCCTTGTGAACTGTAACGCACCGAACACAACATTCAGGAAGATTGATTGCAGTACGGAAAGTCCTTGGTTCTCATAACATTGCCAAGGTGTATAAGCAGTTTTACGGATTGCTTGGTAAACCTTTTGCTTAGAATCTCCAGAGCAGTCACTTTTGATCCTTTTTGGACTCCCTAAAAGAAAAGGTGTAAGTGAGCGTCTTGTCACTTCATGCTCATTAAACATTCGAAGGAGACTAGATTCATCTTTTCGTCCTTTCCTTGACTCTCGAAACATGAAAAGGTCAAGTTCAGTTCCTGTGTCTTAAAAATTTATTTGGCCATGATAACATTACTTGGTTAGATCTTGTGTGTGTTAGCTTCAGTAGGTTTCTTTTTGCTATGGCAGCTTTTCCAGGGTTCACCAACCTAAGTTCCCCTCCTGACGGGAATCTTAGTCATTCCCCTCCTCTTGGGAATGTTGGTGCTCCTTATATGGCGACATTTTCCCTTCTAGGGTTAACTGTCGGGTTGCCTGTATGGTTGTGTTCAACCTCTCTGGTCCCTACCGTGTCGGTTGATACTCCATCAGTCCCTCCACCTGAACAACATCATGTTGAACCTAAGGTGGACCTCTCCCCTTCGACGCCTACTTCTACGTCTTCTTCTTGTACTTCGCCTGGTGAAAGTCTCGGTTCGAATAATCGGGTGGCTAAGAAGAAGAAGAAGGAGAGAAAGAAGAAGAAGTCTCCTAAGGGAGAGGCTACAAGCACAACTTTTACTCCCTCAAGTACACCAGACGGTTCCCCTTCCGCTCCTCTGCGGAAGGTTTTGTTTCCTTGTCGATTATGCAAGGAGGACCATCTTCTTCATGATTGTCCTGGTATTCCCAGGGTCTTAGAAGTATGGTCTCGTGATCCGGCCCACCCCTCATCGTCCTCTAAGGCTCACGATGATGCCACCTCATCAGTTGGGAATGGAAAGGGAAAAGGGAAGATTCAAATCCCCTGCAGACTTTGTGAAGGCAATCATCCCCTTCACCTTTGTCCACTCATGGATAAAGCCTCCACGCCCCTCTTCCTGAACCTGGTTGTGCCTAGTCTCTTCCAGACCAACCATTGGTCAGGAAGAGTGTCAACTGGAGTCCACCTCCTGTCGACCACTCTGTTTCGGAAGAGAAACATTCCCATGTTCTTCTTGTCTCCTCAATATTCCTAAGCTTGATAATGGTTTTCCCATCCCAGCCTCTCCAAAGAATTACGATTCAGTCCCTTCCGACTAGGGGGGCAACCATATGGTGCCCCCACCAAGTAGTTTGGTCGTTTCCTTCGATTGGAGTCGTTTGACTACCCCTCCCCTTCCATCCCATGTGCTTTTCTGGGTCACCGCCTATGCCTCCCATATGGCGCTGCCTAGCACTATGTTAGATGAAGGAGCATCGGTTAGTCTTATGCCCGTTACTACTTGGCAGGCTTTGGGTTCCCCATCGCTTGTACCTGTCGCACCGAATCTCACTGCTTTTGACGGGGGAACGAGTCAACCATTAGGGATCCTTCTGAAGTTCCCCATCACTTTGGGAGGCAAGACTGTCTATATATATGTCTCAGTTACCCAAGGGTCTTTAGACTTCAATCTTCTCCTTGGTCATGACTATGTGTATGCCATGGGAGCCCTTGTTTCTTCACTTTTCCATGTGATTTGCTTTCCACACGATGGAAGAATAGTGACAATGGATCAATTATCCTTCGTTCATCCACAAGTCACTCTGGCACAATTGTCCTTCCCTCTTGGTTCTCATCGACTAGTTGCATCTGTCTCACCCCAGATCAACTTCGTAGCCACCTCTCTTGTGCCTATATCCAACAATGTTGCCATTGTGCATACTGTTCTGGGGGTATTGGGTCCTAACTTCCGAGACATTGACCTCCCATCGAGAGCACCACTCTTGGAAGCCCCGACTTCCTGTTCATTATGATGAATTTCAGGCGGAGCATAGTTCCATTCCTATGTCAAGCTCCTTAAAAAATTTAAATTAGGACTGGGCGGAGCATAGTTCATTTCCTATGTCAAGCTCCTTAAACAATGAAACTAGGATCGGGTGGAGCATAGTTCACTTTCCTATGTCAAGCTCCGTAAAAAATGAAATTAGGTGTGATCAGAGCATAGTTCACTTTCCTATGTCAAGCTCCTTAAAAAATGAAACTAGGATTGGTCGGAGCAGAGTTCACTTTCCTATGTCAAGCTCCTTAAAAAATGAAACTAGGATTGGTCAGAGCATAGTTCATTTCCCTCTGTCAAGCTCCCTAAAAAATGAAACAAGGAGTATCGAGGATAGTTTTTCTAATGTATCAACCTCGTTAAGATAATGAAACGGATTGTAGCGGAGCATAGTTCATTTTCCTATGTCAAGCTCCCTAAAAAATGAAATTAGGTCTGGTCGGAGCATAGTTCGCTTTCCTATGTCAAGCTCCTTAAAAAATGAAACTAGGTCTGTTCGAGCATAGTTCCTGATCTTGTGTCAAGCTCGTTAGAAAATGAAACAAGGGTTATGAGGATAGTTCTTTTACTGTGTCAACCTCATTAAAAAATGAAACAAATCCCTTTCCAAATCAAGACTTTTGATTAAGATCTCGTAAAATACAAGTCGAGTCTTTCCAAGATCTCCAAAGTGAACCTTCATTCCATCCACTTTGTTGAATGCAATGAAGCTTGGGGGGCATGTACCTCATTCTGCGTCATTATGCTGGGGGCATGCGAACTTATAACAAGCACAGTTTTTCGTTTCAAGCTTGTGTAAACATGAAATTGAATCCAAGCAGAGTTCTCCATGGTTCAAGCTTGTGTAAAAATGAACCCACAGACGAGTCACCTTTAAGCTCTCTTCTAACTCGTAAAATATGAAAAGATTGCCGAGTATTTGTTTCCTTTTTGACTCGTTAAAGAGAATAAACATGGAGGTCTTTTTTCAATTCTTTCCTGACTGTTTAAAGAGGAAAAGATTGCCGAGTTATTCCTCTTGGCTCGTTAGACGTTACTAAGGGGTGGTCGTTTTAAGTTCTTTTGTCGACCGTTAAAACATAAAAAGATTACCGGGTTTTTGTCGTTTCAAACTTGTTAATGGTTACGAAATGACGTGGCTTTGATCGCTTTTTTACTTTTTCAGGTCGAAATCACTATTTATGAGAAGTACTCCTCAATCGTAATGGTCGGGCGGTTCTTTCGGGCATTATTTTATACTTTTTCGGGCCCGAGAGACACAACTTTACGAAAAAGGACACCCCTGGAGTTTCCTTTTCTGCTGTCTTTTCAAACTCTCTAAACATGAAAAGACACTGAGTTCTTCCTTTGTCAGACTCGTTAAAACTTGATGACATTGGATTTTGTCGAAATGACGCACCACAAGCATATGCTATCCCCATCAGGCTTGTTAAAAATAATTGGGGTACTCGCCAGAAATGGTGGGGGAAAAGAAAATTTTGGGAACCATAATTATTGTCGTGTCGGCAGTATGTCGCTCTTGAACATGGCACTTCTCTGCTTTCGTGTCGGGGTGGGGATATCTCATCTCATTTTTCACTTGCGTCCGTGGGTTTGGGTAATCCTATTTGACCTTTCATTTGCTCATTTCCTCGTCATCATGACCTCTGATCCATCGATGTCAAATACTGCCAATTCCACTGTCGTGCCGCCAATATGTTCAAGAGAAGTTGACCTCTCAAAAGAAACAACCTCTGTTTGATAGTTCATACAATCTTAATTGACAACATTATCTCTCTGTCTCATGTCGATGATGCGGGAAACACTATGGCCCACCTTCAATCAAGGTTACTTCCTGTCGACTTCAGCTCATTATCCAGGAAGCTGATCTAGAGACTCCCTGCCGGTGCCTTAGACCCTGCATACCTCAATGGTAGGTTCTTCGTGTTCGACGTGAGGTTTTCATCATTGGCCTCTGATCGAATGATTCTGCGGGTGTTCGACTTCAGATCACTAATTCACACGCTGTAGATTGTACCTATAGTACCTTGAGGGCCATTATCATTAGTGGTGGTACCTCTCGCGTCTGTTAACAGTTCCCAATATTGACTGGTAATCAGACAATGTTCATGCATGTTTGACTTCGGCTCACATATTCACATGCTTGAACTTGTACTTCTGTTTAGGTTGAGATGGAGCGCAAGACCCTGGATTGTGTCTGTTGTAATCCAAGCGTGATTCTTGATACATGACTCATTCATTGGATGGCTGCGACCATACCTGAGTCAATTCATTGATCCTAACCAGATGGTTGCGTCCATACTACGGATCTAGATTATCATGTACTCTCTTATGGATGGCTGAGACCATACCGCGTACGTCATGTATTTGAGCTATCAATTGTATCTCTCAATGCAGATTCTCGACGGAAGCTATATGTGTTCTTGTAAAGCGTTTCACCCCTCTCTCTCTCTTGGGCCTCATGCTTTATGGGGCATCTGTTACACAGTAATTTGTCACCATTGGTCACCGTCCCTGTTACCCCTATTTTCGTACATTGGAGGATACATTCCGGGACCTGTGAGCACTGACATAGCCTAAAAACACTTGCATTATGTTCCCCTGAGTATGTACTTCATGTTCCCTGAAGACACCTTCTACAAATTATCCCTGAAAAGTGCCCTTTTTCCATTGGCGCACGTACACAGTGTCTTATCCGCGCCAATCATTGAGATCCTCAAAAAGGGGCGCGCCCATTGGTGCTTTGTCTTAGAACAACACTCGCGCCAACTAAGTTTGGTAATGATTTTTGGCAAATGCGCACCCATATGTTTTTTCCTTTCAGATCATGGAGTCTTTTGAGGGAAAAAATCTGTCTGATAGAGGTCGAGAGTCATCATCTATCCTTGACATCTATCCTCAGTAGCTTTTCGGAGATAATGTCGATCCACGATGGGCGTCCTGGTGCATTGAATCTTCCTCCCTTCTCCATTTATAAAAGTATGTCCTCATGCATTAGACATGGGAGTTCTGGAGTAATGCTAGTTGTGATTATGCTTGTCTGGAGTGATAGTAAGAGTCTTGAAGCATAGGGAGGATGCTGCTGGAATCCTGAGAGAGAGAAGGTCTACTGCAAGGCATACATAGCTGCTCGCTGAGCCAGAGAATAGGTTCAACGTCAGAACCTTGGTTGTATCTTTCTCTGCCTATTATTCATTAATAAACGACTGCTATTATGGTTCCAATCTCATTGCCTATTATGATGTTCGATTTATTTCCTTTCTGACTGAAATATAGTTGTACTTTGGTGGATTTTATGCTTGTAGTTGTCTCGGTCTTTGCATGTGGAGGTGTCCGTTCGCGAGGATCGCTAGGATTGTGACCTGCTGAAGGAAGGGAGCTGGAGGGTCAACTCTACTTCGACGTTTGCGTTGGATTCTAGGTTGGTCTTCGTAATCCACCTTTTAGTATACAACTAGGAACTTGCGTAGCAGCGTGAATTGGTTGTTGCTAGACCCATTTTGGGCTAGTGTGATCGCCTCTGTCCGCAGAGGGGATTTACCTGTTTAACATTCCTGCTAATATGAAGGTCCACCTATCTCATGCAAAGCCTCTGGAGGTCCCTGAGGAGCTGTGAAGAACTCATGAGAATTGAAGTCCTCCCATGTGATGCCCTAAAAAATGAGCTGATGCATGACCACAATTTTAATGAGAAAAATGATATATGCTGTTGAACTGTTGCTGAGGAGTCTTCTCTTCTACTAGGGTGGTCATCTTCTCTATATTTTGGCACATGAAGTAGGGGAGATTCATCATCCTCACCCTCGTAAAGCATATCAACAATCTAATATGGTAGGCATATAGGAGAGAAAACCGGCCCTCACAACTGAAATATTTCGTTATCAATTTCATTAAAGGAGCATAGGAATCTTTTAGGTACTGAAAAGAAAAAACTCTGCTGAGTTGTCTCAAATAACCGGTCTTGATGTATGGTTCATAATGTTTCCTGTCAATTTACTGCCTTTTGTTCCATTGCTCTCCAATATTAGGAATACCGGTTGCTATAGAAATAGAATTTGGTGTGAAAGTGAATGTTACAGCAGCCAGAGTGGCTTTACCATCATGTAAATGAAGCACAAACAACCAGGCCAACTCATGGTGAAACTAGACTCTAGAAACCATCTCACAAAACTCATAGCAGGATTGGTGTTGGAAGCATGTGATCGCAAGAGGGCAGGCTTGTAGCTCAGAAAGGGTAGTAGGTTCCTCTCGTATATGTTTGCCACCCTTATGAGGCCTCATTGGTGCATGTAGCTCTGTAGGAGAGTCACTGTGTGTCTCTTCCTCACCGTCATATGAAGGATCAGACTCCATGCTTGTTAGTAAGTTTTCTTGGTGAGTAGTAGGAAATTTATGGTGTCTTTATTTTTTTGCCACCAAGGGAAAATTATATGAGGGACTGTGGAGGGAAAGAGTATAAGGGATTTTGGGACAACAATTAGGGACAACAATTAGGGTTTGGGGATTTATATTTAGGATTTCGGAAAATGGGATTTGGGGATAGGGGTAGATGATTTTTGGGAATATGGGAGTTACGGAATGAGGGGATAAGCTAGGAAAATAAATGAAGGAGTGAAAAAGTGAGGGAATGGCAGAATGAACTTGGTAGCCAAAATAACCAATGCAAACCATAAGCAATAGTTTCATGAGAAATGGCAAGGAAGTAGGGTTTGATTTTTCTTTTAGAAAACTACCATAAATTGTATGAAAAAATCCTTCACTAGCAATGAAGAGGGCTTAAGTTGCTTGCAAAATGGAAGTGTTGAGTGATTTTGGCATTTTGAGGGAGTTTTGGAGAGAGTCGGGGTTGCTAGCTCTATGCGGCGTGCCTCAAACCCAATGCACTGCGCCTCCCATGTGCACAATGCCAGAACAAGTTTACAATGAAAATCATGGCCCTATGTGCCACAGCTCTCACGTAGTGCACCAAGCCTGCAATTTTACACAGTTTTTCTTCAAGTTCGCTCCCTTTGCTCAACATGAACTTCACTTTACTCACACTTTGTTCTTTGAGTGAAAATGATCTTTTGATTTGAGGAAATGATTTATATACAAGGACTTTCAATTTTTATTTCATAAAAACCCACTTTTATAATGTTTACAATGTGACTTCACTTTTCAACTCTGTTTTTTGAGCTTTTCACTTTATTTTAGCTTTTGATGAACTAAATGACTTGACTTTGTCTGATTTTTGTTTGCCTCATAGGGTATGGAGCTACTAAGACTTGGGAAGGAGACCAGGGTTGCCACTAAAGTGATTTACATACAAGAGAACTGAAAATACATGAATCAATACAATAAAACCTAAAATACTCTATTTTTCCTCAAAACAGAGTTTTGAGGAAAAATAGATCTCTGAGCAATTGATTATGAAATTTATTGTTATTGGAACCTCCTCATGTGCCTGCTAACTATTATTGAACATTTTGAAACCCTTTTTTGATGAAACCCTACACCTAATGTAAGTGAAACCCAAGAAACGACTCTTGAAATTGTAAAGAAAAGAAGTGACTGCAGAAGATATAGGAGATGGGCCAGTAGCTAAAGGACATGAGGGAAAAATGTACAACAAGCCACTACCGTGAGATGATCCCTACTCCTAATGGAATGCAACTAACTGAGTGAGACACCTAATATGCAATGCAACAAGAGGACTTGATCTCTAACGGAGGGATGAAGATATTGACACTAATAGACCCAACATTAAGTATAAACAAATACTTTAACTAAAATATCGCTATTAGGCCATGAACCCTGTCGGCCCAACCCGCACACTTTATGCATAAAAAAAAATTAATGTTAAATTTGGGTCGGCGTCTAGTACCCCACAAAACTCTCCAACCACTCAACCACATGAAACATGAATTAAGGGTTGTGGGTGGGCCACCTCTAGTGGCACCAACCCACACCCAACCTCTGCTTGCCTTCTATTGAGTGGAGGGTGGCAGCACTCAAACCCGCTCGGTCGCTATGGCCAGCCCACCTCCCAGGCACCCTCACATGCCACAATGTTTCACACGAACAACAACCCCCATTTAATGTTAAAACAAACGTGCCATAAAACGAGACCCATCTGGATGCGCAACAGAGGTTAAGGGACAAGACACCCAATGCCAACTTGACCGCCAAAAACAAATATTAATGTGGATTTTTTAAAAACAAAATTAGGATTAATATGGAGGGGTTGGGGTTTGACCACCCGACCTCCTCCTTATAATTTTCCTTTTATTTCCAATCCGCCAACGATGTCTGTTGTGAGTTCCACCAACAAAAAAATTATATAAAGCCTCATTTCTCAACACACGAAGGTGAAGGGAAAGACAAGGAAACTGAGACTACATTTTTTTAATTGTTTTAAGGTGGAACCATGATCCTGAAAAAGAAGCACAGGCAGGACCATGATTGAGCCAAATTCTCAAGAGGGCGATATTTTGCCAGTGTCCAAATTAGACAAATTCTATGTCGATCTTACACCTCTTAATGACACAAACCTAATGACAGAGTCAAAATTTTGATCGGACTAGTAGATATTTAGATCGCCTAGAGGAGGGAATCATTGAGGAATCTAAGGGGATCTAAAAGATTCCTTAACCACCAAATTCTAACCTTCTCAGAATTCATAAATTTGACAGTCAATTTTACCCTATTTGACGCCACAAATCTGATGGTGCATTCAGATTTTCTATTTGATCATTTCATTATTCGTCCACCTATGAAAACGGAGTGTAGGTGTTAGCATTCAACGTGTGAATAGGCATTCCATTGATGGTATGGCTAGCTTCAGCAGTTTGACATTATTTTCTTCAGAAGGACCTAGGATGTGAGGTATATGCATTGTGTTCATGTACTTCTTTTTGCTATGAGATGCATTGTGCTGCATAGATCCCTATTTGATGTTTGATGTGGGATTTTCTTTTCTTACTTGTTTCATGATTCCTGCTAGATGTGATGTAGAATCATCTATGGGATGTACTTGTTGTGATTATTCGTCATGCTTTTTTTGAGATGCCTTTTTTGTTATCTTAATGGGATAATTATGTTGCACCATGTATGTCTGCATTGAGATTCCTTTTATGCCATGTTGGCAAGATGCTCATTATCATCATGCATGAGTTTAGCGATATTGATAGGAGTGCTTTTGAATGAGAGTTCCTACAGTAGAAAATCTGTTGGAGCCACTCCTGCATGAGGGCATTTTCCTTGTATGATGGTGATGTCACCACCTATGTGCATCATCACTATTGATAGAACTTAATTCAACAACCTACACCATCTTGACATTGAGGCCCGAAGACGTAGTCCCTCCTAGACGAACACTATTATAAACATCTTGTGTTTTATGTTGTTGATTGCTATCATGTTCCTTATTCTTTACAAAATGCTTATATGTCCCTTTATGCTCTATTAAATGAAATTATAATCGCATCATGAAAGAGAAAGATCTTGGTTAAATCTGGGAGTTGTGTCAACTCGAATCATGGTCTTTCTCATTCAACAAATGGATTTCATCAGAAACCCTCAAAGCTTGAGTGGCCAATTGGTTGAGAACACCTAGCTTATGTGATGGATAGTGATGGGAATTTTCACGTAAATATTATTTAGTGTGACCTTTTCTATGAAATAACTAGTGAGAGAAAGAACCATCATCTTTTTTCGAGCCCATCACATCAAGCAAGGAAAAGCTACTGACAACTTCAGTTTCC
Source organism: Pinus taeda (assembly GCA_000404065.3). Lineage (NCBI taxonomy): Eukaryota > Viridiplantae > Streptophyta > Pinopsida > Pinales > Pinaceae > Pinus > Pinus taeda. The sequence continues at coordinate 245,761 of APFE031455528.1, forward strand.
ATTGGAAATTTGATGGATCTGGATTAATAGTTGATATGGTGAAAAAACAAATCTAATGTAACACGACCATGGAGACGTAAGATGAATGCATCATCAAAAAATGTTTTCCATCTCTTTGGCTGAAATTGACCAAAAGTTAAAGATTTACATTCAAAATATTACATGAACAAGCTTGCAATGATAAAAGAGGGGAGAGTCCATAGCAACCCCACATGTTTGTTCATAAAATTCACCCTCTAAGCTTAAGAAAGTGTAGGTAACACAAATCCCAACAAGCTTGGTTGTATTAGGGTCAGTGATGCAATTGATTACCTTAACAAACTCAATAATAGGGATACTAGTGTAATGTGAAACAACATCAAAATTAACCCCAGGCTCAAATTGAATTCTCTTAACTCACCCACAAAAGAATAAGAATCTTTTATATTTTAATTTGTTCCATTATTTAATCTAAATTAGTTGTTTTTCTTAATTTATTGATTTGAAATTTGATTTACTCATTTTTTACCTTATTATTTTAAATTTCTATAAAATTGATTCTTTAATTTTGACCTTTATTTTGTTTGACCTATAATAGTTTGGTTCCTTTTTCTTTCCTTCTAGTGTATTTTTAATATTTTCTTTCAAGCCCATGATGTCTTAAACAAATGCTGATCAGGTGCTCTATTAAGACAATCCTTGATGTGAAGTCAAATTCAGTTTCCTGCCGAGACGGGGGTGATATGTTGGACATGATGATGTAGTACCACCCAAACTTCCAAAAAAAAATCCTTTGAATATTTTAATTCATCGTTAGTTTATGATTTAATATATTAGTAAATAATATTCTTTTATTCAAAACTAACTATTATAGTCTAATATTTATTGTATTTTCATCGCTCTCTTCATTTAATCTCATGCCAAGATCTAATTTTCTATCTTGTCCTAACGATGAACCACAATAGGTGGTTCGAAATGCATCGACAAAATATTTATAATGTGATTATCACCGAAATATTTCTCAATATTAAAGATATAGATCACAAAAGCCTCAATTCTAATATATCTAAATTATTTTTTATCATTATTATATCAATATATTATAAATTTTATTTTAAATTAATTACATATTAAGTAACTACCTTTTTGCAATTAATAAACTATAAACATAAGTATAATTAAAAATTCTTTACAACTTGTATTTGCAATTATTTTATCATAAAATTTTGTTGAAAAATTAATTTTCTTAAAAAAAAAATAATTATTGAAACTTTATTATTGAAACTTTATGTTATATTATTATAATATTTCACAATAAATTATTTGGCTATTAATTACTTTATAACAATTACTTTTTGCAGAAGCAATAGTTACTAAACACCATGTTATACTTGATTTCAATGTCATGTATTAATTATATATATATATATATATATATATATATATATATATATATATATATATATATATATATATATATATATATATATTATTTCCTTTTCAAACTATCGAATATAAGTGTCAGACCTCAAATGGTGCTAGACTATCTATTACACAGAATGCCTTATTACCTAATATAGAAATCAAAACTAAAAATGTGGTATGAAATAAAGTTTCGACACTAGATGTTCACCGGAAAATAAACACATTGATATTGAACACTTTCTAGTGAGATTAATTGAAATTATTTAGAAAACTAAATTTTTATACATATTACGACGTAAGGCATTTCCGTTTCAAATGAACTCCCCCAAATGCTTTTCTGTCTTAATCTTAACCGTTATATCGATTGTTAGATGATTCAAAAATAATCTGCCATCCAAATTCATTAGAAAACATTAATAATTAGTTAATTAAAATTTTAATTAAACCATACCCATCTTGTCAGTCCACTGAGTCCATCCTGCACGCGGATAGCCACATTTTGTGCAGAGGCGTTTTCTGCAGAGGAGGGTGAAGGGCATGTAGCAGAGGGTAGAGGTGAATTACTTTGCTCCACGAGGATGAGGAGGGTTGATTATGCATTGGCAGTTTTTCTCTGCACCGGTTTCCTGTGTACAAAATTATGTTGGACGGTCGAGGAAGATGAAAGCACTTACCGCAAAGCTATTTGATTCCACTTAGGGTTATTCTTTTTTTTTTTGTGGTTTTCTTGTTTATGCAAGGATGCAAGACAATGGAGCACATAGAGGTCGTAGGATCGAGTTCTGTGTCTGCTGACCCCGGCTGCATAGCTTCAGCACACCCTGGAAACCAAGGGCGGCAGGTTGTGGATGTCGGGGCAGAGCGGAATCTTGTCAACTTGCAATAAATAACTAGGCAGGTGAGGAGGAGAGGTTATTTTCGCCATGTCAAGAAGGCATGGATGCTTCAGACGAGTTTTCTTTTGGCAGCATTGCGGTCAAGCCGTGGAGATTCTGTCGAAAGCAATAGAAGACCTGGGACTTTTCTTGGTAGGGAATTAAAAACAACATACAATTTTGCTAGTGATACAGAAGTTGTGGATGCTAAAAGAATGACATCATGTTGTTATGGGAAAGGACATGTTACACAGGAAGGGTAGACATCACATCTCAATGGAAGTCACAGCTAGATGGAAGTCAGATTGAAACACATGTAAAAAAATCAGAAGATGCAGGGGGTGTATGCATGGGAGTTAAAGGATACGCAAGAAGAAATAAGCATAAACCAATTAGTTATATTGTACACTCATCAATAAAGGATAATGTTAAAGTTATTATTGGTGATATATGTCCAAACTTGCCCAATGAGGTTAAGATACAAGACTCAAGCAGACTCAAGTAGCAGTGATTTAGTTTGTATACCATTTTTTATAGTCTCAAAGCTTCTTTTTTACTGTGTTATTCTCTTCACTGGTCCACTAGAGAAATGATTACCATGAAATCATGCAGGAGTTTGTTGTTCGTGAAGAATGGAGGAGGGAACTGGAATTCCTGGAGAAGGTCTCATCTCTTATTCATTGCCCTTGAATTTACAGGCCATGCTTAGTGAGGGTTATTTGCTTTGTTGTAGCTTACATCTGGTTTTATTCTTTTCAGGGAGAAAATCCCTTGGATTTCAAATTTGGAGAGACAACCTCTATTGGTTTTCTGTCTCCATTAACAATGGATCCACTAGCTGAGCAGTACATAACAAGGTTTTCTTCAGGCATATCACCTGCTCACTTTTGTTTTTATTGCCTCTACGAAGTTGTAAAATCTCGTGTTTTGTGATGGATCACAACAAATACTAAGTTACATACACTCTTATGGTAGCCAATAAACCATTCAATGATAATTTGTAGTGAAGCAAAAGGTATCTTTGCTTTGAATGCCTCACCAATTGGAGATTTTGCCAAAAGGAGACTACTTCATCTCAGCATTGTTGGTTGTGCTGTGAAATATTGTTTTAATGCCAAATTTTCTTGACATGTAGGCTAGACTGAAAAAGAACATAGAATCTACTAATTCAAAACCTTTTCTGGAGCCTCCACAAAGGAAATCTCATTGGTATTTTGTCCTTGAGGAAATGTCTTGGATGGCTATGCAAGTTCATGCAGTGCAGTGCTATTCTAGTTTTTGTATTGATTTTTTGACTTTGTTTATAGCCGAATGTAAATACCTTCACACTATTGTGTAAATAGCAACATTATTTATGTTTGTGATATATTACTTTATCTGTCTACCTTTGTTCTATGTAGGAAAGGCTTTGGAAGACGGTTGCAGTTGCTCAAGTAAGTTGTTGGGTAGCTCAAGAGACAGGTCATGGAGACTTTTTTTTGGACAAAGGACCTGAACCAGAAGCAAAGAAAAACTCTCATGCAATTGCAGCTGCTGTCACGAAGTTTTAGCATGAAGTGCAGAGACTCTCATACAGGGGTGATGTCTCCTTTGCAGCAAGGTAGTAGTGCACTGGTGTCACAAAAGGAACGAAATGGTGATAACTCTGTTAAGGATTGCATTATTCACTTTATTTCTAGTGGAGGATCACATATTTGACTAAATTTTATCAATTTTTATCCATCTTCTGTTCAATCTAAATGTATGAAAAGGAAATCAAGATTGCAAACTTGATGGAACTTTTATGCGATTCACAATTTTTTTTCTACTAGCTTTTCTTCAATGAAATGCATGAAAGGAAAATGAACTGGGGTAGATAAATTAATATTTATTTTATAATTTCTTAATTAAATATGAAGGGGGCGACATAAATCAGTTATATTTTTTTTTAATTGATTGTGACACCAAAATAAATGGTCTTTACTGATCCTGGACATCTTCAATAAAACCAAGAAAGATACATGACTAAAGCAAAGCTTAGATAGCAGTGATTTCATTTGTATGCCTTTTTTTATAGTCCTAAAGCTTTTTTTACGGTGTTTTTCTCTTCACTGATTCACTAGAGAAATGGTTACCATGAATCAGGAGTTTTTTATTCGTGAAGAACAGAGGGGGGAACTCAAATTCCAGGAGAAGGTCTCATCTCTTATTCATTTCCCTTGAACTTACAGTCCATGCTTAGTGAGGGTCATTTTCTTTGCTGTAGCTTACATCTTGTTTTATTCTTTTAAGGGAGGAAATCCCTTGGATTTCAAATTTGGAGACACCAACTCTATTGGTTTTCTATCTCGATCACCAACAGATTCACTGGCTGAGCAGTACATAACAAGGTTTTCTTCAGGTTTATCACCTGCTCAGTTTTGTATTTATTGCCTACGAATTTGCAAAATCTCTGCTTTTGTGATGGAGAATAACCAATACTTATTACATAGACTCTTATGGTAGCTAATAAACCATTCAATGATAATTTGCAGTGAAGCAAAAGGTAGCTTTGCTTTGAGTGCCCCATGAATTGGAGATTCTACCGAAAGCAATAGAAGACCTGGGACTTGTCTTGGTAGGGAATTAAACATAGAAAGCAATTTTGCTGGTGATACAAAAGTCGTGGATACTGAAAGAATCACATCATGTTGTGATGGGAAAGGACATGTTGCATAGGAAGGGTAGACATCACAGCTAGATGGAAGTCAGATTCAAACACATGTAAAAGAATCAAAGACTCAGGGGTTGTACACATGGGAGTTAAAGGCTATATGCAAGAAGAAATAGGCATAAATCAAATTGCTATATTGGACACTCGTCAATAAAGGATAATGTTAAAGTTATTATTAGTGATAGATCTCCAAATTTGCCGACTGGTTTAGAAGCACTTGGAGAAGTCAAAGATATAGAGGCTGAGATACATGCAGAAAAAAATTGTAATATTTCATCCACCAATATTTCAAAGTGCACGCCCTTCTATAAGAATAGAATTCTAGAAGCACTTATGCATGAAAACCATTTGGGAACTGATTTGGGTGGGCTACAGAGGGAGGACACTCATAGGAATGCTACAATATATCGAAATGAAGGAAATCATATCGCCATTAAGGTTGATATAAGTTCTGACAATATCCAAAGCCATCAACATCCTAAAGAGGTCAGTGTGGCTTAGGACCTAGCTCCAAGAAATGCTGCAGCATTGATGGTGGTTAGTGAAGATACATAACAACTTCATGCCAAGCAAACGATAAAGTGGGTACACGTAAATTTGTCTAGAATGTTGTTGTATAGGAACTAAGTCTGAATAGGAGGTATGTTGGTTGAATAATTGAAGATGAGAAGAATGTACATGTTCAACAGGAAAATAGTAAACATCGTTCATCCACAACTGCAACAGATATTGGAAAAATGAACATATCAGGAACTAATTCATCTCATACACATGAGAAACATGAATTTCATGAATGTACCTGTGAGAAACATTCAATGTATGAGAGGTCACCAGAAAGTACAAGTTTGGACAATATAAAGGAAACATCTTCATCAAATTATATTGATTTTCATATGAGGAGAAGAACCAATTCTAAGTATGAAGATAAATTTTTAGGGGTCGCTGATGTTAAGATAAAGACTAAAGAAGGATTACCATCTAAAATAGTCAACATCGTTCATCCACAAGTGCAGTTGATATTGGCAAAATGAACATATCAGGAACTAATTCATCTCATACACATGAGAAACACAAATTTAATGAACGTGCCTGTGAGAAACATTCAAGGTCTGAGAGGTCACCAGAAAGTACAAGTTTGGACAATATAAAGGAAACATCTTCATCAAATTATATGGATTTGTATACGAGGAGAAGAGGAAATTCTAAGTATGAAGATAAATTTTTAGGGGTCATTGATGTTAAGATAAATATTAAAGAATGATTACGAGCTAGTACTCATGATCACAAATATTCAGGATGTAAAAGGAAAAAAAAATCCTCTTCTGTACTGGAAAAGGAGGTTGAGAGTCAAGTGGGTGGCATATCTAGTTCCAAAAAAATGTCCATGCTTCCACAATCAAGAGTTACCAACTTATCTGGTATTGTGAGTAGTAAATACCAAGATTTTCTCTTCCTTTGGAAAAGCAAAAGAATTCAAACTTATCGGCAACAACAAAAAGAGCACATGAAGATATCATTTTGAAAGAGGCCAAATTAATCAAAGTATGCCAGAAGAACTTATTCATGAAAACCATTTGGGAACTGATTTGGTTGGGCTACAGAGGCAGGACACTCATAGGGATACTACAATATATTAACAATGAAGGAAATAATATTGGCATTAAGGATGATATAATTTCTGACAATATTCAAAGCCATCAGCATCATGACGAGGTCAATGTGGCTCAGCACTTAGTTCCAAGAAATGTTGTAGCATTGATGGTGGTTAGTGAAGATACATATCAAAGTTCATGCCAAGCAAATGCTAAAGTGGGTATAGATAAATTTGTCGAGAATGTTTTTGTATTGGAACCGAGTCTGAATAGGAGGTATGCTGGTTGAATAACTGAAGATGAGAAGAATGTACATGTTGAACAGGAAAATAGTCCCATCGTTCATCCACAACTGTAGATGATATTGGAAAATGAACATATCAGGAACTAATTCATCTCATACACATGATAAACATGACTTTAATGAATGTGTCTGTGAGAAACATTTAATGTCTAAGAGGTCACGAGAAAGTACAAGTTCAGACAATATAAAGGAAACGTCTTCATAAAATTATATGGATTTGCATATGAGGAGAAGAGCCAATTCTATATATGAAGATAAATTTTTAGGGGTTACTAATGTTAAGACAAAGGTTGAAGAAAGATTACCAGCTAGTACTGACGATCACAAATATTCAGAATGTAAAAGGGAAAAAAATCCTCCTGTACTAGAAAATGAGGTTGAGAGTCAAGTGGGTGGCATATCTAGTTCCTAAAAAATGTCTATGCTTCCACAATCAAAAGTTGCCAGCTTATCTGGTATTGTGAGTAGTAAATACCCAAGAGCTGCTCTTCCTTTGGAAAAGGAGAAGAATTCAAACTTATCGGCAACAAGAAAAAGAGCACATGAAGATATCATTTTGGAGGAGGCCAAATTGATCAAAGTATGCCAGAAGATCTTATGCATGAAAACCATCTGGGAACTGATTTGGGTGGGCTACAGAGCTAGGACGCTCACAGGGATGCTACAATATATCCCCAATGAAGGAAATCATATAGGCATTAAGGTTGATATAAGTTCTGACAATATCCAAAGCCATCAACATCCTAAAGAGGTCAATGTGGCTTAGGACCTAGTTCCAAGAAACGTTATAGCATCGATGGTGGTTAGTGAAGATACTCATCAAACTCCATGCCAAGTAAACGATAAAGTGGGTACAGATAAATTTGTCAAGAATGTTGTTGTATTGGAACCAAGTCTGAATAGGAGGTATGTCAGTTGAATAATTGAATATAAGAAGAATGTACATGTTGAACAGGAAAGTAGTCAACATCGTTCATCCACAACAACAACTGATATTGGCAAAATGAACATATCAGGAACTAATTCATCTCATACACATGAGAAACATGACTTTCATGAATGTGTTTATGAGAAACATTCAATGTTTGAGAGGTCACTAGAAAGTACAAGTTTGGAGAATATAAAGGAAACATCTTCATCAAATTATATGGATTTGCACACGAGGAGAAGAGGCAATTCTAAGTATGAAGATAAATTTTTAGGGGTCACTGATGTTAAGATAAAGATTGAAGAAGGATTACGAGCTAGTACCGGTGATCACAAATATTCAGGATGTAAAAGGAAAAAAAACCCTCTTCTGTACTGGAAAAGGAGGTTGAAAGTCAAGTGGGTGGCATATCTAGTTCCCAAAAAATGTCTATGCTTCCGCAATCAAAAGTTACCAGCTTATCTGGTATTGTGAGTAGTAAATACCCAAGAGATGCTCTTCCTTTGGAAAAGGAGAAGAATTCAGACTTATTGGCAATAGCAAAAAGAGCACATGAAGATATCATTTTGGAAGAGCCCAAATTGATCAAAGTAAGTACAGAGGTTTATCATTAAATTATTTCAAAATTTTAATAGAAATTTAATATATTCACTCTATAGGAGACTACTCTATCTCAACATTGTTAGCTGTGCTGTGAAATATCATTTTAATGCCAAATTTGCTTGACATGTAGGCTAGATTGAGAAAAAACAAAAAATCCGCTAATTCAAAACCTTTTATGGAGCCTCCACGAAGGAAATCTCATTTGGATTTTGTCCTTGAGGAAATGTCTTGGATGGCTAATGATTTCATGTAGGTTCATGCAGTGGCAATGCTTTTCTTCTTTCCATATTGATTTTTTTACTTTGTTTATAGCCAAATGTATATACCTTCATAGTATTGTGTAAATAACAACATTATTTATGTTTGTGATATACTACTTCATGTCTTCCTTTGTTCTATGCAGGAAAGGCTTTGGAAGACAACTGCAACTGCTCAAATAAGTCATTGAGTAGCTCAAGAGACATGTTCATGCAGTTGTAGCTGTTGTCAAGAAGTTTTTCCATGAAGTGAAGACATTCTCATGCAAGCATGATGTTGCTCCTTTACAGTATGGTAGTAGTCTAGTGGTGTCTGAAAAGGAACAAAATAGTGATAACATTGTTCTCGATTGCATTATTCACTGAACTTTAGTGCATGATCACATATTTGACTAAATTTTTATCAATTATTTTATCTAGATTTAATAATTTATTAATTAAATATGAAGGGGGCCACTTAAATGAGCTATAATTATTTTTTAATTGAAAGTGACACCCAATCCAAAATCTCCATGAGAGCTTTGCACTACACCCAAGGTCCCAAACTATTTTTCCCATTTGTTTGCGACAAGGCCACGGTCTCTTCTTCAGCTAGTTTTATTTCTTGGAGAAATAAGACCTGTTGTTTCCGCAAATTCACTAATTATTTTATGACCTTTGGTTTGATGAGGCCTGCAAGTCCCCTAATATTCAATGATATCATTTTCATTTAGACTTTCAGAGGGCATAATTACCTCCTCTACCCTTACATCTTGAATTTTCTTTCTTGCTCACGTTTTGAAGAAATTTTGTGATCTGATGTTGGTTTCCAAGTTTTATAGTTTGCTTTGATTTAGCCTCTCTTATATCTTTCTTAGATAGATGACCTTTTCAAGTCCATGACTTGTTGAGTTTTTATCCGAGTTTAGCCCCTTCTTTGAACATATGGTCAACATTTTCACCCCTCTTCCATTAGAATCAATCAACCCAAGAGAAGCATCACCATCACGATTCTCCTACCTGGATGGAATAACTATTTCGATAGATTTTAAATAAGTTGTAAGTAATCAATCACTTCTATGATGGGATTAATTGGAGGATGTCCTTCACAAATGATCTTTGCAACTCCTTCATCTTATGTGTGTTTAGATCATTGTTTCCTCCACAACTAGGGACTCCTCTTATTCCTTTCTTCCTTCTTTTTCTACCTGAGAAAGAATAGCATATGGATTCTGTTTTTAGAAGCCACATTTGCATACTATTTTTGATAAATTTTGAAGAGGTTTTAGCTCATCAATGATTACTATGATGGGATTAATCGAAGGATTTTTTTCATGCCTAATCTTTGCAACTCATTCATCCTATGTGCCTTTAGATATTGTTGTGTCCTCCACAATTGTGAACTCTTTTTCATTTTCTCCCTGAGAAAGAATAACATATGGATTCTTTTATATACACAAAGAAAGCTTACTATTTAGCCTTAATATTTTTCAACTGCATAAAAACTAAAATCCTAAGTTTCGAGATTTTGATAACAGTAATTTACATATTGATGTCAAATTGTATGAATATTTCACACTAATGCTTAGAATCCCTTTTGGTCGACCCCACATACTGGGTAGTGATGGATGGGAATGAAATCTGATCCTGGTGGGAGCCTAAAAGAGCTTATGAAGAGAAAGGAAAATCACAAAACTCTGTGACTAGAATACCTTACTTGATATAGTATAGAAAGAAGATTGCAGGATTTTTGCCTAGTGAGAATAATCAACATGCTACACTGTCTTTTGGTACAAATTTGGTAAAATTTCCTCAAGTGTATGTTCTTTATCTTCCATATTTCAAACAAGAACGCACTGTTAGGAATAAAAAATTTGCATGAGACCATCGACATATGCTAAAATAGCAAAAGGGGGTTGAGATACGAGAATTTCTTTCTTGTATGAGCTTCTGAAGAAGCTCAGGAGTATACCCTTTAATTTTTGCAATAAAGTTCTATCATAAATTTATAAAAACAATTATATTGATGAGACAGTCATAGAGAAACCAACATCAATCGAGAAGCATCATGTTCCTACCCTGTGTTTAGAAGTTGAACAGAAGGGGTAGAGGGCGTCCATTGGGCACACGAGCATTGGGATCTCGAAGCTCATCACCTCACTAGGAAATTTTCTCATTCCTGGAGAAATCACTCATTTCTCTGTGAATTACTCATTTCTCTAAACAATTCATAGAGCCTGTAGCTGCGTGAGTCTTACAAACACATGATATCATGCATATCCATTATCATCATGCTATCCAGCCAACAATATTTTCCATTTCATAAATCTTTCCTAACCATCCTAGATCAAATTTAACATTGAAGATGAGTTATTAAGGTTACATAAATACAATGAGATTTGATATGTTAGAATATATTAATATTTATTTACTGAGCACAGGTTACAACACTACAAATCACGTGCGTTTGTCATTCCTTGGACAAAGGCAAACTAAAAATTACATGAGCTTGTACTTTTCTTGGGCAGACTTAAACTAAAATTTTAGCAGATTCATTCTTTAAGGAATCTTAAGCAGATTACAACATTATAAATCACATGGGCTTGTATCTTCCTTGGCTAGAGTTAAACTAAAGATTCTCTCCATTGCCATGTGTACCCTAATGCATCCTCCGATCACTTGTTAGACGATTGAAAAACTTTGTGTTTGTCGGATGATTCCCCTAGTGGTTAGGGTAACGAGATTACCACCTACCTGTTGTGGTTTCTCCGTCTCATAGCTAAGGTTACTTCACCCCCAATCTCATAGCTAAGAAAGATTCAATACTTAGATGGCATCATCACATGGTAATAGCAATGTAGTTTTGCCCCAACCAATGTACACTTTCTTCTACAAAGTGAAATATATTGGTTTTCCAAAAACATTTATTAAACAAAATTTTTGAAATGCATTTGAAGTCATTGAGTCACTATGGAAAGAGAATGATGGGCACCTAGTTGAGGCTATGGAAATGATTGAGTTAGATAAAATATAATGGTCCAAAGAGACAACAAATGATACCACTTTTTTATTGTTTAGACATTTTACACTAGTGAAATAAGAATAAGCAGCAACAAGTAAGTAAATTAGCAACATCATATAACAAATCATGAGGGAGATTATTAATGTCCCCCTTACTACTAAAGTATTTCTATGAAGCTTTCCTCATAAAATAAGACCAATTTCTAATGAACAAAAGCCATTATCCATTGCATTGTGAATTAAGGTGATATGAGATTACTTTGTTATGCAATGTTTGATTTAAATCATTTACTTATAAAGGTTCCAGAGTCTTAATGAAGAGCATTTTCATAAATCCTTCACTTTGCTCCCTAAAACATAACATATTATAAAAAAATAAAAACCAATAAACAAAATTGCATAAAATTTTCACCTTTTTCTTCTATGCAATTATTTCTTCTGCCATTGCCTTACGGTGTTTCCTTTGCAACATGTGGTGCAAATGCTAGTCTATGACTATATTGGAATTATTTTACAGTCCAGATATTTTGTTTTTGAATTAATTTTGAAAATTTTAAAAATATTTTATAAAGTTTATTAATGTTTTGCAAAAAGAATTATTAAACTAAATATTTTGAAAAAAAAAATTAAAATAATTTATAAAATTTACTCAAAATTTTGAAATTTTTAACAGTCATATTTTATTTTATGATATGTTTTGTTATATATATATATATATATATATATATATATATATATATATATATATATATATATACACTTTAATATATCATACAAATATATAATCTATTTAATATAAGAAAGAGAGTCTAAATTTTTTATGTCACTATTTAAATAAAATATTCCTAAGTTATGCTCAATAATATTTAACAAAATATATTTTGAGTCTTAGCACTATGACTCCAATACTATTGGAACAACCAATAAAAAATATAACAAACACATTTGGGATTTTCTATCACTTGTATACCGATGTAAAGATATTTAAAAAAATGCAAACTAAGTTCTTCCTCTAAACTCTTGTTGCATGAGCCTTTTCCTACATTAATTAAACTTCTTTAGCTAGATGATCAAAATTATTAATCTTGGTAGAACTACATCTTCATCATGTCCAACTTCTCACCCTGATTGGAGGGATAGCGGGAAATTTAGACCCAAGATTTCAGGTTCTGTGAGGCTTCATTTCTACCGCCATTGTCAATTGAGATATCCTAAGAGAACTAATTTATTAATAACTTAAAGCGTCTCAATAGTTATAAATATTTTTCTATTGTTTTTTCATAAAATATAAATTCCTAAAGCTTAACTATTCATTTAGTAACACCATATTTCAAAATAATATAATATATTGATAAGAAAAAACAATGTCCCCTCCATTATAAATTTTTATAGCTCTTTGCTATGCCCCTAATTCAACATGCATTTTCATAATTAATTATGTTTTCATTTAATATTATATAATATTTTTTTTTCAAACTTTTTTACCTACCTTTAAAAGCTGGCTTGATATTATGATATTACATATTTTTCTTTCAAACATCTATCTTTAATAGCTAGCTTGATATTATGAGAAACTTGTGTAGAGTCATATAAATCCTCAAAATATCAAGTTGCCAAATAAGGCAAGGTAAAGACTTATAAGAATTTGTAAATGCATTAGTTATTTAAGAATATAGACAACAAGAAAAATTCAATATATGTGATTTGTTGTCTAAATTTTTGTTATAAGTGATCTTAATACAAAATAGAAATTTCATTGTTTTGACTGAATCTTAAGTTTGTGAATTTAACTATAAAAATCTCCCTGCATAAAAACTTTAACCATTTTAATTGTTTTAATATTTTGTAAATTTATTTTAGTATTTTAAAGTAGAAAGGGAAAGTCAAAAATTAAAAAAGTTCTAAACTATTATAATGTCGTTTACAAAATAAAACCCTACAAATCATAAGTTTTAATAATTAAAAAATTTTAAGATCTTTATTCATAAGAATAAAAAAAATTTGTATACTACGGCTATCAATTACCTTTTATATAAAAAACACGTGCTAAAAAGAAACACTACATATTAATTTTTTTTAACACAAATATGGATCATAAATATCTAAGAAAAAAAAATGTATTAATTCTGAAGAAATGAATTGTGATAAATATTTAAGAAAAATGAATATATATTAACTCTAAGGAAATCAATTGTTTCTGCGTGTAGTTTAGTTAGTGATTCTTGTGAAATAAAGTATTGTAGAAATTAATTGAATAGAATATTCAATTACCCGAAATAACTTGGTTTATAAAGAAGAGGATATGTTATAATCCCCAAACTATATAGTTGTAGTAACTAAAATTTACATATGTCATGCAAATACAATATTAACCAACTATGAATTTCTTATTTAAAAAAGAGGCCATATCTACTTTTCATATATATATTTTAATATTTTTTAATGGTAATATTTCTTTTATTTTTAGATTTTAAAATTATATTTTTAATAAATAAATTATCTCTTTATTAAATAAATAAATTATCTGTTTATTAAATAAATAAATAAAAACTTTATTGGATGGATTAGATATCATGAAGATTATGTATGAATTTATTTTATTTATAAAATATTAAAATACTTTATGCAAACGTAGTGAATAATAAACACTAGAGAAAGTGAAATTTTTGTTTTTCTTTTAAAATTAATAAAAACAATAACGTTAAAACAGCCTAACAAACTAAATTTTACAGTTTGTTTATTTATGAAATTTTGAGATGTGTCGCATCAGCTAGTTAACAAAAAGGTAAACAATGTAATCATAATTTTTGTTCCCATAGTTAATAATAACAACGCCTTTTCCTTATTTAAAAAATAAAATTATCGAAACAAAAATAAATAAAAATCTATAAATTAGATAAAAACACTAACGCAAAAATATCGTTCAAATTAATTATAGTTAATGTGTACAAATTGAAATGACTTGGAACTAATTGACCTTTGATTTAACCATATATTATCATTAAATTATAGGAATAAATATTTCAATTATATAAATTAAATAAATTATAAATAAATAGATTATAAATATGAATACTATTAATAAAAATAAAAAACAAGAAAAATAATAAATTAATAAAGTTTGAAATAATTTAATTATATAATAAAAAAACATCTTAATAATATAAATAATTACAAATCTTCATTATATAATTAAAAATATCATAAAAATTAATAATAACAATTTTGTAATCATAAAATAATAATAATTTTTTTAATTAATATTAAATAACCTACGGTAAAAATCATTTTAAAATTAACACACTCCTTCCCATATTTATACACCTATCAACACAATTATTTAATAAATTAAAAAACAGGAAATAAATTTTAGTTAATTATATTCGAAACGTCCATGTGTCATGGATAATAATGAAAAACAAATCAATGCAGTAAAACCGTGTAAAGCCATTTCCATATAAATTAGTTTACATTTTAGCCTTTATGTTGATGCTTTTTAAAGGTTGTTTGTTTGTTCAGTCCTATCACAATGTTGTATCAGAAATACTCTACGAATGTTTAGAGTTTTTTAGTCTTTGCTATCTCGCAATGGCCAGGGACTATAGTAATCGGTTTGGCGATATTTAGCATTAATTCACGCGGTTTATACATTGAGTATGCGGCTTATGCAACCAGTTGTGTCTGTTAACTATATGGTAGCTTGTTTCATCATCTTATTTGGCCTCTTCCCGAGGCAAAGAGGCCAAAATCATATGCTATTTTCTACTTGCGTTGTATCCATTATTTGGGAAGTGGAGAAGTGGAGATTAATGCTAGCATTAAAGGACAAGAGCTGAGGCATATGTAGTTTTCTGTACACCTTCATCCTGGTTTCCACTGCCATCGCCTTGTAACTGCCACCTACACCTTTCAAGACAGTGACACAAACACTACAACTACACGTTGCATGGTGGTGCGACGAATACTACAATGAAGTATGGCTTATAAGAAGCACTATCTCTGCTAAAAATTGCAATGCTTTGTAGTCGACTTTTTTGCAATTTCACCTCGTGCCCTGATTGCTTGTGTTGCAGATCATAGTTCGTTGTCTCCTGCTGTCGATGAGATGTAGACCATCGATGATTAGCGTTACTGTAATGTAGTAAATTGAATACCAAATTTTCACATCATTTTTCCTATATCCTTTTTCTCTGGTTATTCATAGCAGTAACAAACTCTACAACAGAGGCCTAACCGTTCTTTCCCTTTTGCTTGTTGTTTACATATCTGAATTGAAAGAACTATCTATTTGTCTTATAAACCTATTAAGTAGTATTTCACCTTGTGCCCTGATTGCTACAGACGCTCCAGATATCGCTATCTCCTGCTGTCGATGAGATGCAGACCATCCATGATCAGCGGTTTCCTTGAGAAGTTCGAAGAGCACTGAAATTTTAGGATTCCAACAGCAGATTCCTTTGTTGGCATCATGAATAGCTAGTTCAATCATATACAATTATGTTTAGAGTCTATTTTCAGACTATTGTAATGTAGTGAGTTAACAATTTTAGTCCACTTTGTTTTTATTGTGTTCATATATCTGATTTACAGAACCATTTAATTGACTCAGAGAATGCATATTTATTAGAACTTAGAGAGCACAGTTTTTCAAACCTGTATATTTACATTTTTCCTTCATGCTTTTGATTGGGATTCTGAATTTAAAGATAAAGACCCATACCTTCGTGGGCAAGATCTAGAAGCAGAGCCTGTTGAAGCACACGTTTATCCAGGACCAGTAGCTTCAGTCTCCATTTTGACCTTAGTCTTAGACATTGAAGCTAGAAAAGTCTACATCCTCAAGTTCATTCGTGTTAACAGAATTTGTGAAACTAAGAATGGGCGAGCAAGCAGAGTTCTGGTCACAATCTGCCTGACTTTTACAAGAAGGCTCCAATGGTACAGTCCACTGTATCTCTACTCCATAGTTCCACTGCCTCGCAGGAATCGCCAGGTTGAAATTTACAACACTCGTGTAAGCCCTGCAACCACCTGAGTGTACCCCTATTGTCTAAGAAGTGGTAACACCTCCCGCTATAAATGTGCAACAGACACCATCTTTCCTGCACGCCAATCGCTCACCTTCGGTTGCTCCGCAACTATTCCACAGCTTACGAGTCACACTACTGCCTTTCAGTTTCACCCTATCTCTTTTTTCCCTTCGCTCAGTGCTGGATTAACCAGTACGAGCACCATATACACCATGTAAAGATCCAGAGCCACCGGGTTCAGATCCAAATCCATAGCAACACACACCATATTTCCTGCATGCCAATCGCTCACCTTCGGTTTCTCCACAACTACTCCATGCCTTACGAGTCACGCTAATACCGTTCAGGTTCACCCTATCCCTTTTTTCCTTTGCTTAGTGTCGGATTAACCAGTACAAGCACCAGATACACCAAGTAAAGATCTAGAGCCACTGGGTTCATATCCATATCCATAACGAGGCCCAGTTCCTTATGTTCGTGATGCTGGTAGAGATATAGACCTTCATGATCTAGATTATGATGTTCCAGATGATCAAGACCCAAGTTTTTCTCTTGTTGATCGAACATAAGCACTTATAGCACTAGCATTGACAAACCTCAGTATCGATCACAGTTTCTGTGCTTCCGGCGATACTCGTTGTGGATGACCATCTGAAAGCATAAGTGTCAGGTTGCCGTAATTGAGTCCTCTGCCTATTAACACGTATGTTGTACGCACGGAAACATGGCATACCAAATGTCATTTTCTCGCTCTCCTTTCAACAGTTACTTCTTCCAGGGACTAATAACTAGCTTATCTTACTCATCATATAGGGATTCAGACTATGTGATGAGACTATTGAATGCACTCTATTTACCTATGTTATGACAAGGTAACCATGTTCCCCTAAAAGAGATACTTTTTATCCATTCAAGAAACAACGAGAACAACTAAAGCTACTATAAATACAAATCTATTTACGGATCCATATGCTCCGATTGGAAACTGGAAGTTTCGAAACAGGCGGCTGGTATAACCACCATGATGAAACCGCCTCTTTATTTTTCGCATTCGGATAGGATTTCTGTTGGCTCCCGGGAGGCTTGCGTAGTTTGTTACGTCAGCTCCAAAAGGATAAGTCGCATCAGAATCAAAAAATTCAAGTGAAATTCATAATCGCATAAATTTGGAGTCGAAGGATTACGTGATGACTATGCTTACTCTGCTCATGAAGCTTAGTCTATACGAACTGCTACTTATATCTGTCTTTTCCTATATATATAGGTCATGTCTATTTTCCTCTATTCCCTATGATTCCCATAGGTCATTCACCAAATACACGCCTAATATAGGAAGAATTGGCAGATCAATGGGTATACTACTTCCTTATTTCCATAATAGTATTGATTATATTAACTTGTACATGATGAGCCATTGCTTGTATTACTCTTATTAAGTAGATATAGCAATGGTAATACATAATGTTTATACATAGGATATAAAAGCCGAAGCTTGCCTACTGTGAACTAAGAGCTTGGTTGGTAGGGTATACTAATGGTAATACTTTACCTTAATGAAAGGTGATATACTAGAGATGTCAAGTTTGTTCACTACCAAATACCGATTGCTGGAAATTTTATATTACCTTGTATAGCCAATGGGTACTCTGCACTGTTTAGTTCAAGTACACTAGCAGGGACTTTCTGCTTTGTAGCTCGTCTTGTTAAATTATTCGATTGGAATTGATTTGTTTTTTACTTTAATGAGCTAAAAATAGCCCATAAATTTTAGTTAAATTGATTCGAAGTATTCATGTGGCATGCATAATAATGCAAAAACAAAACAATGCGATAAAACCATGTAAAGCCGTTCCCATATAAATTAGTTTACCATTTTGCCTGCATGCTGATGCTTTGTTACGGTTGTCTTTTTTTTGTTCACTCTTGTGAAAATGTTGTATCAGAAATACTTCACAAAAGTTTATAGCTTTTTAAAATATTCTGTTTGAATTGATTTTGTTTTTGGATTGGATGGTAAATTCCCACGGCTTTCAAATTTGTGTAAGATTATAATATTAGTGCAGTTTTTTTTAAAGGTAAAATAGGTTATTAATGTTTAGAGGTTTGATATCATCGATATTAAATTCTTACCATCAAATAAGTTGTTTTTTATTTTATTTTTTAAATATTTTATTTTTTTATTGTATAAATATATATATATATATATATTAATATTTTAAAGGAATTTAGTAGTTTTGGTGGAGTTTAAGATTTATCTTATTCTTTTTAAACCGGGTTGCAAATGGGGGATTTGAACCTTGGATCTCTTAGTTTTCACATATTCACAAACAATGAGTTTTCACAAATTTTACATTATTTCGATTACTAGTTAAGCTGCCCCTCCACTAGTATTATTTTGTTCCTAGTCTTACATTTTAATCTTATTTTTGTCAATAAACCTGTCTATTTTCAAATTGGAATTTTATAAATTAATTCAACTATAAATAATGATCAGGTGGATTGGGAGATTTCAACTACACAAATATTCTAGAATATTCTTAGTAGTATACATGTTCAAAACTATTTTGAGAGTAGTTAAGTTTTTTTCCCTTTTATTTAAATTCATTAATTAAGAAAAATATCATATTAACTAGTATTCTATGAAATGAATTATGGTTTTGTGAAAATGCTATTTTTTTGGCCTATGATGTTGTAACAAAGCTTATTTATAAATAAAGAATCTCCATAATAAAGTGGAGGTGAATTGGTTTGGAATCTTGTTACATGTTTTTCTTAAATGCATATATGTTTCACTTATATACTAACTATTTTTATCATTAATAGTAATACTATTTCTTATTATAATGATTATTGTTATATTTTTTGGTTAAGTAATGTGAGTCAAGAGATGGACTCAGCCACAATACCCTATAGCATGGCTCTATTTCCTATGCCCTATGGGCAATACTATTTATTATTTTAAATAGAGCTATAATGTAGTTAATTCTTATGATTTTTTTAAATTTTAATTTTAACAACTTCACATGTGTTAATTGTTATGATTTTGTTTATTTTAATTTTAACAATGTGACATGTGTGATAAAATAGATGTTTCTATGATTATTATGGATAGAATCTTATACTTATATACCACTCATTAATTTATATAATTGTGCTAGTTTATAACAATGGTTAAGGAGTATGTATATAGTATTGTCAAAACAATTAAAATAAAATAACTAAAAAAATTGTTTAACTATCAAAATTAGAATTAAAGTTTTACTTGATTACTTTATATGTGAATATGGTGAGAAATATACCATCATTTTTAAATTTCACAGGTCCATATAATTTATTTGATTAAAAGGTAAAAAGAAAATAGAAATTCTATTTCGAGATAAATACATTTATCAACTTAATAAAACTTTCACATAATTCATTTTTTTTTTTTGTAAATTGGGCTACTTCTATTATTATACAAAAAGGTTACAAAAAAGATTACATCGAGGCTGGCCTCAAAAATTCTCCATACTGAGATGGATTTAGCAGAACTTTAACACTGGAGGGTGAAACTTCCCTTGGAATCCGACTTGTCCAACAAAATCTTGATAACTAAAGGACAAACACCTTGACACAAACCATAACTAAAAGACTCACAATTTGACACAATCCGGAACCAACTGAAAGACAGACAATTTGACACAGACCAAAAACAACTGTCCCAAGATTTATCCAGAGAGTTATACAAATGTAGATAGAGCATCAAACATAGTCGTAAATGAAAACCGATTCCGACCTGAACAGAGCTGAACCATTGCTAGAGCTTATCAAAAACTATCCAACGAAGAAGGCTGTGAACTCATGTCGCCGAACAAACATCAAAGAACCGTAGAAACGACCACCTAGGGTCATAGTCGGACCAAAACAATGTGGAAGCAAGCTCAAACATCCACAGAGGTGGATGGCTGCTCCTCAAAGATCTTGCATCCATATTGATCTGACGCGCTCGAGTCTGTATATGGAGCGTCGTCTTTAGCTGGGTCGCTTGGACCCGCCACCACACCCGAGGCCTACGCAGGCTGAATTCTTTGACAATGAACAGGAGAAGGTCACCTCTGCTCCGCAAAGACTTCTGGAGGAGCCTCGTTATCGCACTTCTCAATCCGAATAGACACATAGTAGGTAGAATTGTCCAGCGAATAGGGGAAGCAAAATTGGGTTGACGGATGAGAGTTGTGCGAACACGCAGCTGCACGAGCTCGTCCTCTACCTCTACCCCAGCCTCGCCTTGCACCATGAGAGTCAATTTCTTCGGAGGAGGATTCTGTGGTGTGAGAGGAGTGCTGGGGGATAGCTCTTCCTCTGGAAGCTCCTCGAGACCCACCCCTTCTGCTAATAAGGTGGAGCCGTTCTCGTGGCATTCTCAGATTGCGAGAGGGATAACATTGGAGCAGGGACTGCATAGTGAACTAAGTCTCCATGAGTCAAGAGGCGCAGAGAGTCAATGAACCGTGCACAGAGGCTTAATGGCTAACAGGAGCACAAAGGGCAACATATTCGAGGCAGAAGGGACATAGAGGGGTGAGGAAAGAATTGACAGAGAGAGCCGACCAGGAATGTCAACAAGAGCACCGAGGGGCGCGGTGAGTACACTTGGAAACTGAAGCTTACAGACGGGAGAGCCAGGGCACCCAAAGGAAGAGACCGAGGCCTTCTGTGCTGAGGGCCGAGGCCTAAACCTCTGAGACCACTGCCAAGGCCCAAGAACCAGCAGCAAACCGAATAGACAATGCATCCACAGCCAAATAGCAAACATAAAAGACATCAAATAATGCATGACCAGCGGAGGTTGGCTCTTAAAATACCTCAGAGCGGCGCCCCAAGCGATGAACATACCAACGCAGACGGACTGCAATCCAAATACTGGAGAGACAAATCCCGGGCGAGCCATAATGCAGTAGGTGGCTAGTTGCAAGGTGGAGTAAAGGCCCTCATTCAATATAACATGAGGGGGGTGGCAGACCAGTGGATTTACCTCACAGATGGTGGATTTGGGCTGCCACTTTCCCAGTAGGAAGGCCGTCACTATACTGCCCCCTTTAATGTGCACCCGCAACCGGGGTTCACATAATTCATTTTATTAATCAAACAAAAATTTAATCCCTATGTTAGCTGAATTTGTGAGGTTTGAACCTATTCAAATCTCCTTGCCGTGTAGCCAACTAAATAGATCTTAAAATCCTATTTCTAAATTTATAGGCATATCCGTTAATATAATTACAAAGTGTAGCACAAAGTGATGAATCAGTCTAGATATCAAGGATCTTTTGTCATGTAGCCACCTAAATCGATTTTAAATTCCTATTTCTAAATATATAGGCATATTTATTAATATAGTTAATGTTGGTCGCAATATGGACATTGTGGTCGTAGACATGGTTAACCTTGTTTAGATCCATGCTAATTTTGGGTAGACATGGTTAAACCACTTTAGATCCATGTAAATTTTGGATCTATCAATGAGGGATCAAATCTCTCGAGGTTCAAACCTCTTTTTTAATTGCAAAACTTGAGGAAACGTTTGCAGCTTAGAGATTTGATCCCTCTGGGCACTTGATAGATTCCGAGTTAAGATGGACATAGGCTGGTTTCAATGGTTTATATGATTAATTTTATGAATAATATGTAAATATATCTAATATTAATATAATGATTTTAAGTATGCTGAAATAGTCTAAGACTATTTTAATTTTAAATTTTCTTAATCACTGAGTTTGTTGTGATGCTAACTACTATTAATAACTTTAATGATAAAAAATGATGAAATAATTTTTTTGAATGGAAAGTGATAATGTAATAGTGTTGAATGATAGAAAATGTGGACAATAACAATGTAGTCAATTACAAATAGCCTTTATTGTGATAAATCTCCAACTATTTTCTTCTACTATTCTTACTGACACTCTTATTAGTTTTGTCATTTTTTATATCGATTATATGAAAAGGACATTTGAAATCATAAACTATTTAAATCTTTAGCTGAGTTGTTGTAGTAAACATCATATCTTATCTCCCTTACTCTCAATAACACAAAAACCAATGTATATTGCCAATAATTCTCCCTTGCTCTCAATAACAAAAAAATCAATGTATATTGCCAATAATTTTTTGTGCTTAGAGTGAAATCAATGCACATTGTTAATCCAATCATTTTAAAATTAATGTACCACCATATATCCAATTACATCAAATAAGAAATCAACATCTACACTAAAATCAATGCATCTAATGTGGACAATCAGATCATATTACAAAACAACTTCTACACAAAAATCAATGCATCTAATGCAAACAATCAGATAATATTAGAAATCAGCATGTACACTCAAATCAATGAATCTAGTAAAAGTAAGAAAATATGATTAGAAACTAACATTTACACTGAAATCAATGTATTTAGAGTAGGCAATAAAAAAGGATTAGAAATCTCCATCTGGACTGAAATCAATTGATTTACTGAAAACAATCAAATAGGATTAGAAATCATTTAGATTGAAATCAATGCATCTAGTGCAATCAATAACATATAATTAGAAATCAAGATCTACATTGAAATCAATGCATCTAGTGCAAGCAATCAAATAGGATTAGAAATCACCATCTACACTAAAATCTATGCATTTAGTGCAAGAAATCGAATAGGATTAGGAATCATCTACATTGAAATCAATGTATCTAGTGCAAGCAATCAAATATTATTGGAAATCAACAACCATAGTAAAATCAATGCATTTAGTGCAAGCAATCAAATAGGATTATAAATCACCATCTGAAATCAATGTATTTAGTGCAAGAAATATTCTTCCCTCCCTCGCCCCTCCTTCTATATCTATATCTCCCTCCATCTCTCCTTCTTTATCTCTCTATCTCACCACCCCAAACACACACTCTCTCATTCCATATTTATCAATCTCTATGTCCCACCCTTTGTCCACCTCTCTCTTATTCCCTTTCTTCACCTTCCATTAATATCTCTATATCCCTTTCTCTCTCTATATCACCCCCAAAAGATACATTTTGTCTCTCCAATATATCTGTCTATTGCTCCCTCCTCCTTCCCCTCTCCTTCTCCCTCTTTCTCTCTCTCTCCCCACCCCCTTCTCTCCCTTCCCCTTCCTCTCTCTCTTTCGTCTTGTTTTCCTCCCTGAAGCTCTCTCCATCTTCCTTATCAATCCCTCTCTCTCTCCACCTTTATCTCTCTATGTATTTCTTCTTACCTCCCTCTCCCACCGCTCCAACTTCATCTCTCTTTCCCTCCATCTCTCCACTCTCTCACATCCTCTCTCTTCCTTCCCCCCTCTCTCTCTCTCTCTCTACCCTCCAAATTTGCTACTATATCCCTCCCTCTCTCCTTCTCTCTAATTTTCTCCCCCTTCTCTCCATCTCCCATTCTTTGTCTCTTTATCTCACCCCCAACCATACCCACTCTCTCTCCATCTCTCCCTTGTCACTCCCTCTCTCTATCCACTTCTCACTCTCTACGCCTTTCCTCTTCCCACCCTCTCTCCCCGTCCAACTCCATCTCTCTATCCCCCCCTCTTTATTCCTCACTTGCTCCCTCTCTCCTCCTATCTCTCATCCTTATTCTCTCTTCCCTTCTCTCCTACCTTCCTCTCTCTTCCCCCATCTCTCTCTTTCTCTCTCTCTCTCTCTCTCTCTCTCTTCCACCTAATCCTCTCTCTTCATGCATCACACTCCTCTCTTTCAAGTCCTCTCTCATTCTTACTCTCTCTCTCCCTTTCTATCCATCTCACTCTCTCTTCCCCCATAACTCTCTATCTCTCTCTCTTTTCCCTTCAATCATATTTCTCTCTCTCTTTGTTTTCCCTCTAATCTTCTCTGTTCCCCCATCTCTCTCTCCCTCTCTCTCCAACTATGTTACTTTATCCCTCCCTCTATCCTTCTCTCTTCTTTTATCTGCCCTTCTCTCCTTCTTTGTCTCTTTATCACACCCCTAAACATACCCACACTCTTTCCATCTCCCCCCTGTAATTCCCTGTCTCTCTCCCCTTCTTACTCTCTATGTATTTATTATTCCCTCCCTCTCTCCCCCTCCAACTCCATATCTCTATCCCTCTCTCTCTCCTCCTCTTTCTCAAGTCATCTCTTTTGTCCTTCCTCTCTCTACATTTCTCTCCTATCTCCCTCTCTCTTCCCCCATTTCTCTCTCTCTCTCCCTCTCTACCCTCCAATCCTCTCATTATGTCCCACGCTCTCTCCTCCTCTCTCACCCCTCTCCATCTTTGTGTCTCCCTATCCATCTCTTACCCTTCTCTAGCTCTCTCACACCTCTCCCTCTCTCTTGATAACTCGTATCCCCTCTCCTTATTTTTATCTCCATCTCTTCCTTGTGACTCCTATGTGTCAAGCTCTATCACTCTATATATTTGTTCTTCCCTACCATATATATGTAGAGTTAATATATATCATGATTCACTAATATATATTATAATATAACAAATTTAATGCTGTATTAATTTAAAGTTATTAAATTTAATAATATTAGTATTATAATATATCAATATGAATATTAGATTTAAAATTATTATTGATAACCTTTTAATATTAATATTAGGGTTAATAATAATTTTTTTTTTTGCATGGTATTAATAATAATTTGGCCCATAGACTTCAAAGAAATAAAAGCTCTTTTTTGAGTGTTCATAAATATAAAGTGGATTATGGAGTAATTATAAAAATAGGTTTATTTATATTTTATTTATTTACCACACATCTTTTATTTACCATGGTATTTGGCCCATAGACTTGGTATATAATTAGATGTTGATTATATTTTTATTTTTCTACCATACCTCTTTCATATTTATTTATTTATTTAGCATACTTTTTTTTATAAATATTGTATTTGGACCATGGTATCTTGCCCATACTATTAAAATCGGTTTTGGCCCATAGCCTTCACCTAAATAATTATTTTTTTTGAATTTTCATAAATATATAGAGATTTATGGAGTAAATGTAAAAAGAGATTTTTATTTAATTACCATACCTTTATATTTTTATTTATTTACCATACCTACGGAGTAATTATAAAAAGAAGCTTTATTTATTTACCATACCTCCAGTTTATTTTTATTTTTATTTATTTACCATGTATTTTTTTGAGTGTTGGTAAACCTCTTTGTATTTTAAATCTATATTGTGTTATAAATAATATTAATTAGATTGATTTCTAACCTCTTTGTATTTTATTTTTATATTGTGTTATACATAATATTAATTAGATTGATTTTTAAATACGGCCAACATTAAGTTAAACATGTTCAATGTTCAATGTTAAACATTACATTACATTACATGTTAAATGTTATATGTTAAATGTGAGATCTTCCCACAAAAAGAAATATTAAAAGATTTTGGAGCAAGATTTTAGATTTTTTGTGTTGAATTAACAATTTTCCCTTTGATTTAAGAAATGGTATTGACTTTAGTAAAGAGTAAAATTATTTAAGATTTTATTTAATTAGGAATTTTAATGTGGTAAATTCTTTTGTTAAAGCTAAATTTATGATCCATTCAAAATAACATATATGATAGAGGAACTATTAAAAGCATGAGTTAATTTACTAACCATTCAAATACATAGTTATATTTTAATAATTAATTTTAGTCCATTAATAAGATTAAAAAGTTATATATAATTTAAGATTGACTGACATGAGCTAAATTTTTTTTTATTATTATTTGAGGACATGACATACTTGCACATAGGGGTTATACTAAGCTATAGAATATGCTTTTCTGGCAAAAACACCACTACAAAGTTCTAGAAAAGCTTAAAAAATGCAAAGCTAACAGGTTGAAGACTAATTGGATGAGTGAGAAAACCGAAACCTTAAGTTTGCATATTAAAGAAGAAAACTCTGAAAGCATAGAATGCTAGACTTACATATATCCAGGTTTCTGCAAGGAGAATTTGAAAATTTTAACCATTAAAAAATCGTAATCTTAATTATTGTTCAATGCAAGTGTTTGTTGTTAGTTAATTTCATTTAATATAGGTTTATATTTGCGAAAGATTATCCAAGGGCGATCGAACACAGTTCAGAGTGTGACACAAATTTAGTTTACATGTACAAAGAAAAGTTTATATCTACGTATGCAAACAGTTTTAGAAACAAAAAAATTATAGGTAGATATATGGAACTTTTAGAACAGAAACACTGCATTACATGTTACATCTGTCATATACATATACTTATCATGTATGCCTCTTTAACTACTTTCATTGACATAAATATGTCTCTGTTCTTGTAATTACAAAATTAATATTACCGCACTGGTCCACACTCGTCTGCTCGTGAAAAAATCTGAACATAAGACCGATTGGGTAAATTTAAAACAATTGATCCTAATAGGAAGGACTTACATAGCTCTTTCCAGGTACCCATTGTATCGACTATCAGACAACGCCCTCTGCAATTCCCAAGCCTTGTGGACCTTGTTGATGAATTCTTCTGCGGCCTTGTTAACATCTTGTTCACCAATATCCCTTCCTTCTTTCTTATTCGATGTTATTTCTGCCGCATCCAAGGACACATCTGGTTCACCAATATCCTTTCCTTCTTTCTTATCCGATGTTATTGCTGCCGCATCCAAGGACTGGGATCCAGAAACGGCTGATCGAAGCGGACCATGTTTCACCGTCTTCACTGTGCTCGTGGATTGTTTCTTGCACCGATTCTGCTCTTCTGATGTGCCTCCACAGATGCATAACCACTTTCCGCACATCTTAACAACACTATAAAATCTCTGAGATCCCTACACGAGTTACTAATTATAACGAACGATTTACTTAGCGCAGAAGAAAAACCCAAACAAGAGGATCACCCAAACAAATTCATAACATACAAACAAAATCATAACATACAGAAAAAGAGGAGACAAGGAAGGAACATGGAGGATTCAATGCGATGAAGAATTCTTCCCTCCTTAACCTTTTATATATATAGAGTACTGGCACTCGTTCTTTCCGGGAAGAACCCTCGAGATATGCGAATCCTTGACGGAAGCACCACGGAGGACAGTGCTCTCTCGTCTTAAATATTATTTGTTTTAAAGGTGACGAGAATATTATTTGTTTTAAAGGTGATTCACTGCCTTTTACGTTTTGATTTCTTGAGCACTGACCTAACCATTTTGATCTTCTCTCAATATACGTAACAAAAAGCAGCTTTAGTAAGTCTTCCGCTGGCCTTCCCAATAACTTTATCTGCAAACTTTCTATACCCTAAAATTACTTTACTAAAGACGACCTGTCGTTACCATTCGTACTCGATAAACCTCAAGTTATTATTATAATTATTATTCTGTCCTGAGTGGTTTTATAATTCAGAAAAGTTGATCTCCTTGAACGCCAAAATAAATTTATATTAACATATTAGATTTGTAGTTAAAATAATTTGACATTAACATATCATTGGTGTAACTTAATGGAAGCTAATATAATTCAAGACGACAATAAGTTTAAAGTCGTATAATGTGGTGTCTCACACGGGAGCCTTCTACGCGATTAATTAGCTAAATCATGTCATTTTCAAGTTAAGATTAACCAAATTTGATATCATAAAATGGAACTAACGTGTTTGATGTTTTCGGAGAAGTTTCTAAGAATCTAAAGATAAACAACGAAACTCAAATGAATGAAAAAGTAGAAATTTAGTAAAATCCCACGTCTTTTCATCATTAGATGAGAATGATAGTTTTCAATAATTCTTGTTGTAATGGTTTAAAATAGGTATTGAGATGGTTATTAGTCTTTACCAACTACATTGTAACTGTCATACCTAGTTTTTCTTTCCATAAGGATGTTAGTAATGGAAAGACAGCATTCTTGCCCAGTGTTTAATAAAATGTATAAAATAAATGTTGTGATTTAGATGTAACATATCAAATCTTTTATTTAGAATGGTAGTAATTTAACATTGGATATTGAATTGACCTTAACAATTTTATTTTATTTTTAATTAAGACGTACGTAGTTTCTTGATGAAAGTGTTTTGTAAGAAAATTATTTAGATAATATTAACAATTTCAATGCTAATATCTCTACAAACAAATAAGTAAAAGAGGTTTGCATTTTGACTAGTTATAAAATGTAAAATGAGCTAACCATATATCTTGTGCTTCATCTTCATGGAGGCTTTCAAAGAGGAAAAATAGAGCCCTCATACAATGATTTATGATTTTACTTTTCATATTTTATATAAGATAAATGAACCTCATTTATGGATATCTTTTTTTAATGTAAAAAACCAAAACTAAGCAAAAAATATTAGAGTTGATAAAAACATAATATATTACCTAAATGGCTGTCTAGGTAAGATTCCTCGAGAGTTTACAAACACTCATACACACTCTCTATCACACAATCTAGAAAACAACCTAGTACTTATAGGTTTTCACACAATCACGGTGGTTTCAAACACTCCCTAGATAGTAGGATCTCAGATCTAAGATTAGAGTCTCAATCCTATCATCGTCATAACAATAATCTAAGTTTAGCTTTCTCCATTAAATCCAACACTCCCTCTTAATCGAGAAAGGGTACTGAACAATAACATATGCCTGCTGGTCTAGTCTCAGCTAGGATAACAATTAATACATGAAACAACTTGGTAACAGAGGTTTTCATTTTTGTCTTTTTGCAGTACAGCCCATACTTGTTCATCTTGAATCGAGACTTCATCTTTTCTTTCCTCACCATGATGTAGTGATATTTCTTCACGTCATTTCTTCCCCAGTGATGGAAAGCTTGAATTCCTATTCTCACCCTTCTCAAGAATATGACAAGCTAGATAGGAGAAATTTCCCTCTCACTATTCCTGGTGTCAACCATTTGAAAGTCAGCTATGATGTCTTCATCACTCATTGATGTAATGTCTGCACACACAAAAATATTAATGAGATCATCACAATTTAAATTTAAACTCTCTCAAGCTTTGTCCTCTTCTGCCATGTCTTTGCAATCAGCTTCATGTGGCTCGTCCAATTGATCTTCAACACTTTGTTCCTCTTCACACCCTTTGTGAAGATCAATTCATGTGTCTTCAATCTTAGGATCTTGCACAACAAATTGTGCCTCTTGATTCTCATGGTCATCAACAAAACTACATTGTTTTCCTGAAATTTCTTCTGACTCAAACATACTACCCATGCTAATTCCAAATGCCAACATGAGAAAATCATCATCATAAGAATAAAAAATATCTAAAAATATAGACATGTTGTTAAAGTCCAGCTTATCTCGCTTCAAGATTCTTTTTCAGCTCCACACAGTCCTCTAATGAGCTCCAACGACCCAGTTACCAAGTAGGTGGGAAACATCTCCCCATGGCGGCTCTTCAACTATATAACCTTGTAGACTGTGGCTTATGTGCCATGCAGATCTTAGTGCCCTTGACTATGGCGAAGAGCAACTAAACAACCTCTCACAAGCTGGAAATGCTATCAGTATCTAATTCTGATGTATGTAATTAGTAATAACACATATTTCTGAAGATGGGTTCAAATCAGCAAAAAAGTTGACATTTTCTGTGGCATATAATAATTTACAAGAAAATTTACCCAATTGATATTCAGATCTCCACAACCTGCACCTTCTAGGTTACTCAAAACACTAAAATTTCTAGGAAAAATCTACTGGATGACATTGACAGCAACACCGGTCATGCAAGCATATTGGTCATCTATGGGCTAAATTAGGTAGTGAGGAACCCTGTCTTATTCTATGTATGACCAACACTAAGATGGGTTCTATGTTCTATTCTTTTAGCAACCAGGCTTCGCAGAGGGCAGGGTAAGTTCATCAATTTAATCTCCCATGGAGAACGCATAGGTCTTGCTGGGAATACACAACAATTTTTCAGAAATTTGTGGCACCGATTTAGTAGAGATTGTGAGCAGTGGATCTCAGCAACCCCATGTGCATGCACCCTCACTCCAGTGGCAACCTCCACGCAACAACTTTGTAAACAATAACAACAGCGTGCAGGTACCACCACGAATATAGTAGAACAACTCCAGGTAGATCCCACCAACCGCACCATGCCTCCACTGCACTAGATTAGCTGATGATCTCCACGGCACTCACACACATGTCATCTCTCTATTCAACGATCACCACGCTACTCCTCCACAAATAAAAAAAATGTAGAGTTGCTAACAGATTTGTTGCAACTTTCATACAGGGTGATCTCAACCTCCACGATCCACCACGCGATCTCCACACGAATATAGCTCCCACTACTGCACCTCCTCTTTCACGTTGAAGCACTCTAGAAATCTGTAGATCCACCTAACTGTGACCTCCTCCAGGCGTACAAGAGACAACGCCTCCAGCTCCTTATATGCATAGCTTACACGATGGCCAAGCTAGCCGCGACAATCACCAAGGGGTTAATCTGCTGTAGCACAAAAAAAAACAACCTCAACTACGGCCTCCTACACACCAGATCTTATCAATCATAGAGACAATCACTGCCAGCAACAATTCATCCGAACACATAGTCATCGCGCTTATACATCACTGTTTCGCAAAGATCTTCACCACTTTACACTTGAAATCTGTGACAACTGACAAAATAGAGAATGAGAATAGTTCCACAATGGGATCGGTGCACTTATGCACCTAAAACATGCGATGCTTTCACCTCAGTTGCTCTCTCCACTCATCTTATAGGATCGACAACCCTGAAGATACGATACCATGATAAAAATAGAATATATTACCTGAATGGCTCTCCATGTGAGGTACCTGGAGAGTGTACAACACTCATACACACTCTCTATCACACAATCAGGAGAGCATCCTACTACATATAGGCTTTCACACAATCAGGGTGGTTTCAACCACTCCCTAGATAGTAAGATCTCAAATCTAAGATTAGATTCTCAATCTTGTCATCGTCATAACAGTAATCTAAGTTTAGCTTTCTCCATTAACTCCAACATGAGTTGCATTTTATGCTCCCTGCTAGTTTATTTATAACTAACTACGCTCATCTTAAGAAGGCCTTTATACCATATGTCAATTGGGTGATGTAGCCTAATGGAGAATCATAAATAATGAGATGATTTACTAGATCAATGGATATTTTCCAAGCTGTAAAACAAACAAATAAATAAATAATTCCAAAACTATTTTTTATTAAGTGATTTTTTTTTTTTAAATGGGGTAGGGATGCTCTAGTTGTGAGAAAAGGGTCTTATAATCCTTTAATAAATTATGCAGAAAATAGAAACAGCATAAAAAACCCGACAAACCATGATTGACACAAGATATGACCTACGAAACATTTTTGGGCCTAAATCGAACTAGAAGGTGAAGCCACTCTAGTCTCTTTGTATGAATAAAAAATGGTTGCAAGTACAAAGAAGTATGACCAGTAGCCCGTGGGCTCTTACTATGGATAAATCCTCTCTATGTGCTTTATCTTCTATCTCTCACGGCTATTTTTTCTCATCTATGGAACAAATGCACTTGAAAAAAGAGAACCCCTTTACCTCTCAGTGCCTCGGTGATAACATAGCTCGATGACATTTTAGTGGTTAGGTTTGACTACCTCAACTGTTAACTAGAGCTATAATATGAGCTCTTCTAGAGTATTTTTCATAATAATCACATTGCTAGCCCATTTTGCATGAACAATGGGTGTTGACATGACATCCTCTCAAATTATGATGGTGAAAAAAGGGAGGCTAACTTCTGGTTAGCGTAATTTTTGCATATAAAATCAAATTTATGTGATTCTCATGTCATTCGAAAGGTATCTATGTGTATAATATGAAAGAAATGTGTGGTGTTGAAGAATAAAAATTTTACCCCAAAAAAACATATTTTGATGCCTCATAATGCTCCAGGTAGGTTTCAAACCTAGATTTTCCAAAGTGGGCTCCACCGATAAAAATGGTCATGTTAGTAAACTATTCCACTTTTTCCACTCTAAAATCATCGGGATGGATGAAAAAAAAATATAATGATCCAATCGAGATCACACCTCCCCATTTTCGGAGTCTTTTTTCCCCAAAAGCTTCTACTAAATGAGGTGAGAAAAATTTTCCTCCTTCTCTTGGGTGTGCCTAATCTGGCAAAGTTCAGTTGCCCCTGTCTTGTAGTTTTGGATCTGTTCTACAAAAATGTATCCTCTATCAACTATGCTTGAGCATCTGGTGCAAAATCCTCCATAGAAGGTAGGACATGTTCCTCTTCTTGATCCAACAAATAAGGATCACAGAGCTTCAAATTCTCCACATTCACAACTCAGTAAGTGTTCTTATATGGGGGTAGAATGGGTCTATGGGATTTTTCTCTTAATTTTTCTGGTAATTAAAGGGATCATATCACAGAGCCTTTATTTTCTTATCAACACCCTATACCCTCTCCTTATTGAACTATATCCTTAGACTATCTCCCACCTTGAACGACTTCTCTATTTTGTGTTGATCATGCCTGGCCTTGTATTTTTCTTGTGACTTCTGCAATTTCCTTTGTACCTATATATGTATCTTCCTAATCTTGTCAACAAATTTTTCAACCCTCAATAGATCCCTTGTAAGACCCCCCCTCACTCCCTCCTACTACTCATATGAAATATGTAAAGGTGAAGGAAAAAAATATCCAAAACAAGTTTCAAATGGGGACTTACAAGTATAAGTGTCGACTACTATGTTATAAGAGTGTTGTATTTATACATTGAGGATGAATAAGATGGTGATTTTTCTAACCAGGAAGTGAATCTTGAAGATGATTTTCAAGAATGGAAAATTTTCTCTCGCTTGATTCCACCAAATGATGTGAATGTTTTTGATCTTCACACCCTTGGTTGAAGGGACTTTGATATATCCTTTGACTAGGAAACTACAACTATTTATGATGATGGTTTAGAAGAAGCATTTAATGTTATAAGGAATACAAAATAAAGGGGTGATATTGTTGACCTTTCAAATAGAAAATTTTCATCTCCAGATTCTTTGTCGGAAAAACAATGACCAGCTTTTCAAATTCTTTTAAGGAACTTTGTTCAATATGAGATTCGTGAAGCTCTTCTTATGATTGTTCAGGGCACTGCAAGTACTGGGAAGTCTTTCCTCATCCATTGTATTTTTGAAGCTCTTTCTAATTTGTCAAATAATGGAAGAAGCCCTTTGCTTCCTATTACCCCAACAAGAATAGTCGCTTTTAATATACATGAAAAAACAATACACTCAGCTCTAAATATTTCAATTAAAGATACGCAGGCACGACAGGGGCAGTCACTCGCAATATTACAAGAAGAAATGCAACATGTTATATTATATATATTATATTTATATATATATTATATATATATATATATAATTATATATATATATATATATATATATATATTGATTGATGAAATGAGCTTTCTAGGATCAAGGTTGTTTATCCAAATAGTTGCTCGCGAGAAGCATTTCCATAGAAAAATAATTGTCCTTTTCGTGGCAGATCCATCATTCTTGTGGGTGACCTTGGCCAACTACTTCTTATGACAGATAAACCTTTGTATGCAGGTAATACAATAGGGAAAGTATTGTGGAACAAATTAAACAATGCTTTCACTATTGACACAATCACTACTACACTAAGGGCACTTTTAAGACATTTTTTTAAGACAAAAGAAATATTTGGTCTTAAAAATTCATTTTTTATTTCCGTTATTTTACATTAAAAATTAATATCAATTGATTTGTCTTAACTATAAACTATAAGACAAAAATAGGTTGAGACAAAAATATTTTAAGGCAAAACTTTATATTTAAGACAAAAATAGTTTAAGAGATAAATATTTTAAGACAAAAGTAGTTTGAGATAAAAATATTTTAAGACAAAACTTTATATTTAAGACAAAAATAATTTAAGATGAAAATATTTTGAGACAAAATTTTATATTTAAGACAAAAGTAGTTTGAGACAAAAATTTAAGGACAAAACTTTATATTTAAGACAAAAATAGTTTAAGACAAAATTATTTTAAGACAAAAACAATTTAAGGCAAAATTATTTTAAGACAAAACTTTATATTTAAGACAAAAGAATTTTGAGACAAAAATATTTTAACACAAAATCTTATATTTAATACAATGACCACTTTAGATCAAACCTATGTTTAATACGATATTTCACTTTGAATGAAAATGGAGAGAGGAGAGCTTAGGGTTTGACGTTGCTCTGCAACTGGCAGACCCTCAGAGACTGTGACATTCTGCCATTAAACTTCAACCATAAGGTAGTTACAGCATAATAAGGAATAAATATCATGCAATGGAACCCCATTAGGGGAAGGACATAATGCCTCCCCCCGCTGATACAAAAAACTGCTCGCGACAGACTGAAAATGTCAAGATGGACCATTCAGAAGATATAGCAACAGAGAATGAAAATACACCAATGAATAACAACACGAATGAAGAACCACAAGTGACATCAAACCCCTGCAAGTTGGGAGCGGTTGACAAACCCAAAATCAAGTTCCCAAGTTAGCACATCAACACTCAGATCCAGTTTATGAGGGGTCATGCTTTGATAGGAAAGTTCATAGGCCTTTGGCTAACGGAGAAAGCTTTTCACAGCCGGATCACAGAAAAATGGAAACCAAAAGGTCACATAACACTATAGTTAGGGCCTAAGGCCTTCTTTATTGACATTTTCAATTATCTGGAGGACCGAAACAGGGTATTGGATGGAGGACCATATTTCTTCAACGTAGTAGGGCTATACCTAAGAGGATGGATCGAGCGCTTTAACCCAGAAAAAGAAGATCTGAGATGGGCCACAGAGTGGTTGCACCTTTATTCTCTCCCTCTAGAGTATTGGGACAAAGACTCTTTGCGAGACATTAGGAATGGTTTAGGCGAATTCATCAGAGTTGTAGAGGAGACAAAGCTGAAGTGATACACCTCCTATGCGTGGATCTGTGTATACATGCACCTCAACAAAGCTCTCCCAGATGTGGTAAGCCTCTACCATGATCATTATGAATGGTTACGAACAATAGATTACGAGCATGTACCATTCCGCTATCGAAAATGCCACGCCCTGGACCATTTATTCCGAGACTATCCCTCCAATATGAAATCCACGACCATCCCTTCAATGGACAAATCCGACTTTGATGGGTTGAAAAAAGTTCCCAATCACAAAAAGACCCATAAAAAGTGCTCTACCTCAGTCAAAAATCCTGTTACCAACACCTCCTTGCCTTCAACAAGCAACAACATTGAAATCCTACTCCAGCCGGAGGTTCATATTTTAGATAATCAAAACAACCTAAAGCCATTCCTAAGACTTCCGCCCATTCTACTCCATCAATCTTAAAGAAAGCCCTCACTTCTAAGTAAACCACGGACACCAAAATGCCATATCCCAGTAACATGTACAAACGGATTGCTCAAGGTATGGAGGTAGATAACACTCAGATGCAGCTCACGATTGTAGATGATATAGAGGCAGTGTAGGGAATAGTACAACACATGGAAGAGGAACTGGAGAGCTTCGACATCAGAGATCTAGGTATACTTGGACTTCAACAGGCTTGTAAGGAAAAGGAATATGACAAAATTCTTGAGCGACAGCTAGAGAACTTAGAAGTAATTCTCTCAAGAGCACAGAAGCAAAGATCATTAAGCATCCAAACTAGTAGTAAGTGGGATGGAAGAAATATCTTTAAAGACAACAAGAAACGACGACGGAAAAACAATCTTCAGAGAACCATCCACATAGGGGAGATGTTGGTGGAATCTGGAAGATACTCCAAGCTCACCAAATACTATAATCCCCTTCCCAATCGTGAATCATGAAGCTCATCTCATGGAACATCAGAGGGCTCAACAACCTGGGAAAGGGATGATTAATAAAGAACATGTTACAACAGGAAAAGCCTAAAATTCTCTTCTTGCAGGAGACCAAGTGTAATTCCACAACGTTGGATTAGATCGTTGCCAAAGCATGGCCATGAAGCAAAGAAGTAGTGGTGGAAGCCATGGGAGCCTTAGGAGGGCTAGCCATCATTTGGGATGATAGAGCTATAACACTTACCAACATACATGCCAGAAAGCACTTTATTCAAGCCAAGTTTCAGTTAACAGGGACAAATGTTCATGGACACTTAACTAATGTATACTTCCCCCAGGAGGCAACAAACAAAGTAGACACACTGAACACCCTAACTCAGATCAACTCAAAAAGATGACACCCACTTTGGATTACAGGAGGCGACTTCAACATGATTACAAGATTGGAGGAAAAAAGAGGAGGACAGATCAAGCTGGACTGTGAAAGCACTCACTTCAAAAACTACATTCATAACAACACGCTTATAGATATGCAATTCAACAATGGCATTTATACTTAGAACAACAAGCGTGCAGATGCCCACCAAATTGCATCTTGGTTAGATAGATTCCTGATCTCTAATAACGCAATACATCTTGGCGGGGATCTCTTCGCCTCTATATTGCCACTCTCTGGCTCGGACCATTGGCCTATTAGGCTTCACTGGCAAAGACCGGGAGACAATGTTCGCAGGCCCTTTCTCTTTGAAGCCTTTTGGCTGAATCACCCTGATTTTCATAACCTGATAATAGAGACATGGAGAAATTTCACACGACCAGAAGGCACAAAAATGTACAAGCTCCAACAAAAGCTAAAACATATCAAGGAAAAAATAAAATAGTGGAATCGGTTTACCTTCAGCAATATCTTTCAGGCACAAAACACTCTTGAAGATGAAATGCAAAAATTCCCGCAGAGAATCATAGCTGAAGGAAGATCCGAAACCATAGCAGAACAGGAACGTCAACTACAAACACAGATATCAGAAAGAGAAAGACAGGCAGAGATTCTTTGGAGACAAAAATAGAGGATCCAATGGCTTAAAGAGGGTGAATGCAATACAAAATTCCTCCACCATACAACTATCCAACAAAGAATGCACAACAACATTACTCTCCTCCAAAATCGACAAGGGGAACATCTAGAGAAGCATGAAGATATAGAACAAGAACTCCTCACCCACTTTCAGAGGGTGCATCAGGAAACATAGATTGATCAACTAGCAGCTATAGAGAAGAACATCAAGATTATTCCTAAGATCGTAACTGAGGAACACAATCAAATACTCCTTAGGCCTATTTCTTTACAGGAAGTGGAGATAGCTATGCAACAGTTCAAAGTTGGGAAAGCACTCAGACCAGACGGCTTCACTTCGGACTTCTTTCACAACTTCTGGGATCTAATCGAGGGGGAAGTCTGCCAAGTATTCAAGGAGTCCAAAGTTAACAAATGGATCCTTCCATCCTTGAATGCCACCTTCATCGCCCTCATCCCTAAGGAGGAGAACAGCCAGACTCCAAACAAATTCCAACCTATTGCACTATGCAATGTATTGTATAAAATTGTCTCCAAAGTGATCGCCACACGCCTCAAGCCACTGCTTCGTCTTCTTATATCACCGGAGCAATCAAGTTACATGGAAGTAACGTATATCACTGATGACATAATTCTCACTCATGAAATCATTCACTCCCTAAAGCAAACCAAAAAGTTAGGTATGCTCCTAAAAATCGACCTCTCAAAAGCTTTCGATACTTTAAGCTGGAAATATATTCAAAAAATACTGCTAGCCTTTGGCTTTATCCCCCCTTGGGTAAGATAGATTATGAGTCTCATCACTTCTACCTTCTTCTCAATTCTTGTCAACAGGACCCCCTCCACCCCCTTCCACCCATCGAGAGGTATCCGACAAGGGGATCCTCTCTCACCCTTTCTATTTGTTATTATGGCGGAAGGTCTTGGACGCTACATCAAAGATGCCCTTCAAAACTAGCACTTACCTGGCCTTTCTTTCCAAAATACCCCTGCTTTCACTGACCAACAATTTGTGGATGACTATGTGTTATTTTGTCATCCTTCAGTCCATGAAGCCCGTAAGCTGAAATCAATATTATCTAACTTTTCAGATGCCTCTAGAACCTACATTAACAAATCAAAATCTCAAGTCTTCTTCTTTCACACACCTCCCATCACTCAAGCCTCCATATCCAAAATTCTAGGCTTCTCGATTGCATCTCTTCCCTCCAAATACTTGGGAGCTCCAATGACAGCCTCTACCTTAAAGCACTCGTCCTGGAAAATTCTCCTAGAAAAACTAAAAGCCCGTATCTCTTCATGCACCTTCAGAGCTCTCAATATGGCGCGTTGCCTAGTTCTAATCAAGGAAGTACTACAATCTATGCTGCTCTATCTCTTCACGGTCCTGGCAGTATCCAAATTGGTTCTTAAAGAAATCAAAAATTTTCAATGAGATTTTTTATGGGAGAATACAAGACCAAAAAGAAAATGGGCTCTGGTAAAGTGGGAAACAGTTCATCACCCAAAATCCTCTCAAGGCACTGGATTACGAGATCCTCAGCATAGCAACGAGGTCATGGGAGCACGCATCTACTGGAGATGGCTCTCAAACCCATATACTCCTTAGGCAATCGTTCAAACAACTAAGTCTGCTCATAATAGACCCGCGGATGATTTAATTTGGCTCAAAGAAGTTGGCACATGCTCTCTAATTTGGAATGCTGCCAAACAACATAAAGCTCTAATCCAACAAGAAAGTTTTTGCGAAATTAGGAATGGAGATAATGCAAGGTTTTGGGAGGACTCTTGGCAGCAAAGACAAAAATTGAAGGACCTACTCATGCCCCACCAGCTTCAAGATTGGGTAGAGAAACCAACGATCAAAGTGAATCAACTTTGGGAGGAAGTTCATAACCAAGGTCATAGACAATGGTTATGCTTGAACCTCATTCTTGGGCAAGCCACACAATCCATTAAAGATAGCCTAGATTCGAAACTCTCAAATAGGAAAATTTTCCAGTCAGATAAGAAAGACATCATTAGATGGCGTTATGAAACGAGAGGTACCTTCACTTCCCGGGAAGCATATCATATAATACTAAGGGACCATATTGTCAAGGACAGCCTCTCGCACAAAGTTTGGGAACCACCAATTTGGCCAAAAATCTCCACCTTTCTCTGGTTGCTGTGCCAAAATAGAATTCTTACATGGGATAGTCTAAGGAAACGGAATTTTCACACACCTTCCATCTGCCCAAATTGTAAATAGGCAGAAGAAAGTAAGGAACATCTCCTAAACTCATGTCTGTTAGCAACGCGACTTTGGGAGAAGGTTAGCTTCAGATGTTAAAGAGATGGACGGAATAAGGAGAATTCAACCAACACTATTCATTCTTGGGCACCTCACCCTTATAAAAGAAAAATCTTGAATGCCTTATGGAAGCTAATACCAGGTTTCCTTATGTGGACAATCTCGAAAGTGAGAAATAGCCACATCTTCAAAGACTATTCCTCTCCCATAGAATTTCTATGGATCAATATATGTCAAAACATACGAGAAAACTTGATGCTCCAAATGTGGCTTGATGATGATTTCCCATCCATGCCACAGGAAAAAAATATATGGCTAAACGGGAACCTTCAGTGGAACCATGAACAAGTACACCTAAGGAAAATCCCTCCTTCTGGAGATACACCTGACAAATGGACTTCACCCCCGCCTCACATGGTACTCATCAATTGTAGGATTTCAATGATCTAA
Source organism: Pinus taeda (assembly GCA_000404065.3). Classification (NCBI taxonomy): domain Eukaryota; kingdom Viridiplantae; phylum Streptophyta; class Pinopsida; order Pinales; family Pinaceae; genus Pinus; species Pinus taeda. The sequence continues at coordinate 286,136 of APFE031455528.1, forward strand.
TGCAAAAGGAAAGGGAAAATGCAGAGGACATGCACTTGGATTTAGGTGTTAACAACAACATTTAAATGACAAGACAGATCACTCATGGGTTGGGAAGCCATCTGGCTAAGTGCTTTGTCCTGAGAGATCATCGCAAATGGTTTAAAAACACCTTGTAGGTGATATTTATTATCTTCGAAAGTCATGATAAGCTCACCTCCTTCAACACCCATGGTCCCTACAAACTGTTTTGTTACTCCTCCCCTTCTCCATGGCGTTGTCCTCCACAAGTGACTGGACCATGTTTCAGAACTGCTATAGGTTATCGCTGCCTAATTCTCCCTTGTTAGGATTTTGGTAATGGTTTTCATTTTTCGCATTTCTGTCATTGTATTCTTGATTGTGGTTCACCCATACCTACTCCCACTCATCGTCGCCTTCATTCCAATTCTTCCGCTGTCAATTCAGCCATGGCTTGCCTCAGGCACTACATGCACAGTAGGCATGGAGGTTCACGTGGAGGTTTTAACCACTCGCAAGCTCTTACCAGTTCCACTGTTGACTCCCCGGACTCAACTACTGAATTTCCCAACTTGCTCATTAACCCCACTCATAGCTACCTGAATACCAGAAGTGGGAGAGGTTGGAGGGACAATGCTCTCCACACTGTGGATCTCCCACTCCCTCCTCTTTCTGGCCCTCACAGCACACAATTTTGTTTATGCAGTTCACTAAATAGGCCTACACTCACTACTACCATCACAATTTCTTTCAAGGAAGGGTTTGTGATGCAAGCTACTATGTCCAGTCATGGGAACAATCTGAACAAGGAAGAGATAGGTAGTGATGGGATCAGCAACAAGTAGCAAGGTGAAAGCAGTAAGGCTCTGCATGACAATGATAAATTTGGGGACGCTAGTAAGCGACATATGGATGTTGAAGGCACTGTAGATGCTCCAACTATTCAAGATCATGGCGTGTCTGAAGAGGATAACAATTGGTATTAGTTTTCCTACTGTATTGAGGAAGAGCCAGCTCCAGAGGAACCACCATCCTAACTCGTGGCCTCATGCAAAGGTCTCTAGCTCCCAAGTGGATTCGTATCACTTTTTGTGGTTTTTGGTCTCTCGCAGAGCTGTCTAGCTTCCAGGCGGATATGTTTCTATGGTTTGTGGTTTTGTGGTCTAGATGTGTTCTGTCTTCACGCCACATATCTTGAATTCTCAGGTTGACTCTTTGCCAGGTTGAAATGGCATATTGTTACTTGGTTATGTCCCTGTCTTTTTGGTTCAAGATTGCATTCCTCTTTGTTCATTTTGGAAAACCAAGGTCTACTTTGAAATAGTTATTCTAGTTCATTGGCTGGTTTCCCCCATAACAGGGGTAGTCTTCAAATCTTCTTGGGTTGGTTTCCCCTTTGTTAGGGCAGTACAATACCAACAGTTGTATTTTGTGATGATGATTGATGCTTAACATCTCTAAGATCAGGTTTCTCTATAACTTTTTATGTATTATACTAATAGATCAGTACTACTTAGAAAAGAAAAAAAACCTATGTTTAATACAATTAACAATTAAGACGCAAACATACCAATTTAAGATGATATTATCTAATTACAATAAAAAAATTGACTATGATAGTGCACCCTAACTCGGCCAGCTTGTAGACAACTATTGTCTTGTGCCTATACTGAGGTTGTTATTTTACTTACCATTCATGTTATCTTATATAAAGACAATGAATTGTTGGGTTCGTGGTTTTGTGGGGGTAGTCGACTAAGAAGAACACGACATGTTTTACTAACAAGATTTCTCGGACATCAATTCCTCTTCTGTCACTTTCATATATACTGAGACGATTAGAGACAACTTGTCTATTGTTGCATTAGGCACTACTACACGGAGGGGAACTTTAAGACAATTTTTTAAGAGAAAAGAAATATTTTGTCTTCAAAATTTCAATATGAGGTGATAGTAAAAAAAGGTAAAGGTAAAGGATTAGGGGTCTTTCTACTGGCATTCACTGAGTGGTTGGTTTACCATGGTTGTGAAGTGCTATTCAACAAAGGAAAAGAATTCCTAAGACACATAGACACAGGGCAGGTTAAGTAGATCAGGGTTCGTTTGAAGAACCTGTATAAGCTAGATGTGGAAGAATGTGCTACATTAAGCACTAAGGCGGAGAAGGTGAAGGTCACGATGTCAATGAACTTTGGCACAAAATACTTGGTCATTTGTATTATGGTACCTCGAATATTGTAGAACAAATAACCACTCACCTCTCTAAAGGAGCACTTAAGCAATATGTTATATGCAAAGGATGTACATTACAAAAGTACATAAAATCCACATTCCATGATCAGGTCAACGAAGAACATGCAGTCCTGGAAAGGATCCACTATGATGTTTGTGGACATTTCTCAACAACCTAGACTGTCAAACACAAATATTTTGTCACTTTTATTGATGACTTCTCATGGAAGTGTTGGATCTTCTTCACTTGGAATAAAGATGAGACATTCTCTGAGTTCGTAGAATTCAGGACACTAGTTGAAAACGAAGCTAGCAAGAAGTTGAAGGCTCTGTTGTAGAGGCTACAACACCCTCCAAAATTTTGGCCTGCACTTAAATTTCAGAGCCTACTATGGATATTGTGATCAATCGTTCCTTAGTCACTTATTGGCAAGTTTATGATCTCAAGCTTCCCTTTTCGATCTTGAGAGTCGTTTATACTTTTATCTTTACATAGAATGTGTCATCTTTGGGCATGGGGGTAATTGCTTGTCATGCAAAGGGAGGTTTGTTTTGCTTCAAGGGGAGATATCTATGAGAATGAGACATGTTTAACACTCATTTCACACACTCTTACACAAGTGTCACCTTTATCCTCTCAAAGTCTATAATTGAAGCCGCACTTGTCGTAAGCTGCCACAAAGGTTGTTGCATTAAGTGAAGTATGTGTTATAAGTTCTGGATGGTCTATGTTGTACCGATAAGTTTTCAAGTGTGTGATCATAGTGAAGTTTTATCACTATTCACATAAGTTCTATTGATCCCACACTTAGTTAAATTTTGGAGTTTCCTTAGCAACCTAGCCTCATCCAACTTTCCTGAACTACACACTTCACATATGTAACCCTCAAGCTTTTCCATTGCTTGCTCAAACCATGCAATGCACATAAATCCCAACCTGCTTTACCATTGAAAAATGCGCAGTGGTTTCCTCGAGTGTCCTTCCCTCTGCCAGAACCCATTGTCTGCAAAAACTGTGCAGTTTTGTCCCTTGACTACCCAGTCTGCCTTGCATCCTGAAATTGCATAAATGTGTCCCCCCGAAGCCTCATCCCAAGTAGTGCCTTACATCCTAAAACTGTGTAAATGTGTCCTCCCAAGACCTCATCTTGCAACAGTCACTACCCATTGAAACTACACAATTATGTCTCTCACGGGCCACGAAGAAAGATGACATGATAGATGACTCTCAAGGAGCTTAGGAGAAAAATAAGCAGACCAAGAAACTGAAGGTATGATAGAATATTAGGACCACATGAAAACTCTATCTGATGCATAACCCTTTGGAGGCTAGGTATAGAAAACAAAGCACGTCTTTTGAAATACACCTCTTAATGTAGCTTAAAAGTTTGCTTATCATTGTTGTATCATTCCATCTTCAATTGTATTCATGGTTGCAAGAACTGAAAGTCATTCCATCTATTTGATCTACGTGTCTCTCTCGCTTTCACTTGTTTATTACATAGCTTAGAAGATGAAGAGTATTTCCACTTGTTTATTTTAGCTATTGAGGTTGTGACCAACATGATCTTATGACTAACTAGGCACGATGCAAGGCATCCTAAGTTGGATGAAAGGTGTTTTATGATATGTATGTAGTCAGTACACTCCTCTACATTACTCCTTTGCATTAATCCTTGTTTTGTATCTTGCATGTACCCTCACCGCTTGTCATATTTGGTTACTTGCTGCCAATAGTCTCTTATCTCTTTCATGACAAAGCAGGTGAAGGAATTTCCTTCAACATGATTTATTCAAGGCTCTTCATAGAAATTATAGAGCTAAGAGAAGGAGATGTGGAGTCTCACTATCAAACTCTTGAAAGTACTTTGCATGTTTGAATATATCCAAACAATTAAGCTACCACTCAACAACATTGTCAATCTTGGAAGACTCAAGAAAGACCACATCTCTAGATACTATAAACTTGTTATTCAGCTCATCATAGAGATGGTATGCTTTGGAGGAATGAGTACCTAAAGAAGATACATTTGTGATTCCTTGCATTGAGTTTTTTTATTTGTTTCTTAGGTATGAAGGCATAATATGAGGAACCAAAAACCCTGAGATGCCTCACGGAAGGAATGTGGCCATACCACATTTCATAGGCAGTCTTGTTTCTAATAACAAGAGTTGGACACCTATTATTTATATACACAACACATAGAACCACATCATCCCAAAACGTTGTGAACTTAACATGTGAACTATGTCAAGTTCATAGTGAAAATAATACATTCCAATGAACTATGTGTTGAAAAATGTAGCAAGAAATTCTCAATTTGATTTTTCCTTGATTAAATTAAAAAAATTCAAATTTCCACATCAATAGACAACATGGATGATGTTAACTTGTGTGACATGGCTTGTGTCACCTAATTTACTCAATAAATTCAAGTTGGAGGAGTTAGAGTTTAGTTTTGCATATGCGATTGCTAACTTGTTGCAATAAAGGTCAATTATCTCAGGTTGTTGTCAGTTAAACTAGTTCTAACTTTTTCGAGGAATTAGTGGAAGGTCATTTAAGGAGTGGGACTTTAGTCAAACTCAGTGATCATCTAGCTAACTGATCAATCAACCCAAAATAGTTGGGGCATGAAGAGAAGTCAAGTCGCCTAAAATTGGTGGGGATTCGAAGGTAGTTTCAATTTCTTGTAGCTCACACAGTTGCAAGAACTTGCTATAACCATAGTGGAGGACGTAGCTTGATTAGGAGCTTCTTGTGAAATTAGAAAGTGAATGATTGTTCGTAGCATTAATAGCCTACCAACAATTTGTTTTGCACCACACTTCAATGTTTTGGGAATGGTTTTTGAGGGTGGATAATTTTTTTTATGCTTTTTTGTCATGCGCGTCCTCACTAAGTATCTTGGGAGGTCTGTAATAGTTGCATGCATGCACATCCTCACTAAATATCTTTTGGGATGTCTATGCTAGGTCCTTGTAAATTTTTATTTGCCAAGGCTTAACTACTTATGATCTTAGGTGCTCACAACAATTCGATAGTTTATGGCACTTTCCAAATCACCATTGCCGAAAGGATCCAAGAAAACGACTTCAGAGGACGATGGGAAGGGAAAAATCTTATTGGAACTAGCCTAGAACTTGTGGAATTGGTTGGTCCCAATGGTTTTAGAGTTGTATTAGTCTAGTTTGGTGGTTCAGATTGGATAAGGTCAGTCTTGTATTGAGCTAACCTTAAAACACCAAATTCACTAGTTCTCTAATAAACTGACCATTTCTGAAGAATGTAGTGCAACATAGCTAATGACCACCAAATAATAATTTTTTAATAAAAAATACTGAAAAGGAAAAAATATTTATTAACTCAAGGGCCCTACAAAACCTAACCCTAGTAATTAATGGTAATATTTAATTTTTAAAGTTAAAGTAAAAGTTGACATTCTCCTTATCTTTCCTTTCTTAAAAGGAAAGATAAGGATAATGTCAGCTTTTACTTAAATTTTTAATATTAACATTAATTTTTTCAATTTGTTTCAGAGTGGTTCCAAATTCATTCAATTTTGAGAAAGTCAAATTTTAGATCCCATTCATAACTTATTGGTTATTGTTTGAACCGCTTCTTTATAATGAGTCCTAGACTTTGACTTCCAATTTTTCAGGTGCAGTTATTACATAATCATATTCCTCGTGAGACTTTGCAGCAGAAATTGATCCTTAATCCATTGCAAGCACTTGACCTAGCATAGGGAACCATCGTCTACCCCTCCCAAGTTGCACCTCAACATTGAAATTTTCGTTTTCAGTACACATTCATTTTATCCATTAGATCATTTCTTCCACTGTGACAATGCAACAACACCCCTGCAAGCATATGCTTAACAATCCATCTCATCTTTATTGCTACCTTATAAACACTCTTAAATCTTGTGTTTCCAATATAAAAAATGAAGAACTAGAAAGGACCTTCTAGGCCCTCTTCACAACCCACAATATGTTTAGCTTCTCTCTTGTGCTTACACTCTAGTCTTCTCGCAACTCCAGAATGGTGAATCTTAAACACAGTCTCATGATGTCCATTTAGGGAAGCATAATTCACCATTTGTATGAATGAAATTACCCCCTAGCATTCCATTTACCTCTAAATGTAGGCATATATTTTCCTTCTGGATCACCATTAAGCTTCCCATCTCTATTTCTCCTCCCTCTCCTACCCTCATGAACCCGATAACCTCAATTTAACCAATCTCAATGTATCCGAGATAAATCCATCCAACTAGGTATATTGAGATGAGACCATTTTAGAAACTAAATCCATCCCTCCATAATGATATATCCCTCCCCAATAACATCATCATGCTCTGTTCGAGATCTATCATTCCCATGATCACTATAAATTTGCGAGTCCTTCACTTACATATTTGGTAACATCATCATTCAGATCACTTATACTTTGTTGTATTGTTTCTTGTGTTATGATTTCCTTTAATGGAAATATCTCCCTAGTAGGCACGAGTAACTAAATTCGTTCTTATTGAACTCTTGTGTTTACATACTTACTTTTCATTTTGACCTATTTAGTTTCAAATTCTTTTGTGTTTGGTTTACTAGTTGACTACTAGCATTCACCAAGTGGTTATTGATGATCATAGTTAGTCTAGAGTGAACGTTGGACTTTTTCTTGAAAACCAAGCCCCAAGAATTAGCACTTATCACGGAACATTTCAGAGCCCATACTAGTGGAAGGCCAATTGTGCAGTGGCACTTTAGTCAAACTCATTGATCATCTAGTTAATTGATCAATCAACCCAAAATATCTAGTGCATGGAGAATTTGAGTTAACCAAATATGGTGGAGATTCCAAGGCAGTGTAACATCAATTATAGAGTAGCCTTGAGTGTATAGGTTTTAGATACTTTCCCTCTTTACTTGCTTATTCATTCATTGCCAAACACTATACCACTAGTTATAAGAATCCTGTGGATACAATCACCACAATAAATGTATATTTTATTTTATATGAGACAAGAACTGTATATTTACCTTTGGGACACTCCAAAAATATTTTGATGCACCATTGTGACCTTTATGACTTTATCACCTTAATTCACATTCCATGTTCATCCATGTGGACACACTTTATGATGTTCTACGACAAGCTAATGTCCTTGTCAACTTCCTCTCATCTTCCTTGTCATGTTTTCAGGATTTGTGTATCCAACAAGAAATTTGGGAGATGAATGTCATCAAGGTAGAAAATCAAGGAGGTTTCAAGTCATTTATTTAGGGTTTCCACTAGCATAGTGCCACCATATGACCCACCGAATCCCTAAATTGATGTCTACTTCTATTTCAATTAATTGTTAGATGATCATGGTGGGCCATAATTCCAATTTAAATATTATGACTCTTCATATGATATTATTGGAGATACTTGAGGAGACATCTTTCCGGCTAAAGGGTTAAGGGAGGATTTTGACTTCAATATTGACCCATCAACAATATCCTCAACATATCTAACCAACAATCAAGAAGACAACTGAGTTGAAGCATGGGCATCCTGTCTTGCCCACGTTGTTCAACATATATACCAATATATGAATGCCTCTACACTCTACCAACTGTGCATCAATAAAATTTTGGGTTTCCCCATTGTCCTCCATGATGGATACATGTTGTCCTTGCATTGTGCCTTTGGTTGCAGAGTGGGTAATAATAATAATTTATCGTGGATGATTGTGATGGTACGTAACATCCGTGGTCCAATTCATCTTTTTGGTGCCCAATGTTGGTGAATCATTGTATTGCATCATGGTAGCATATATTGCCTTTTTTAAAGCAAAAATATATTGAAAATAAATTAAGTTATGTGTCATGCAAATGTTCAATATTATTGTGTTGTGAGAGCGTTGCATATTATATGTATCATATATCTATAGTCACTTATTTCAACCCTACTTTAAGAAATAAAGGAAGAGGTGCAAGCCCTTGCCATAAGGACTCCCACCAACTCCTCTTCTCGTAGAAAATTTTCAAACGTTAGCCCATAAATCAAACACATGCCCTTGTTTCTCTAGTTTGGAAACCCTTGGATGTTTTTGACAAGGAACTCCTCCCAACAACTACTTTAACCATCTATTGAATGCCTTTGATTAGTATGTGTAAATTATTTTGATTGATTCCTGGAGAGGTGTGAAATCTAATTTTGCACGACATGATACAATTACCAAATTTAACTTGTTTTAGCCAAAATTTTAGCCTTACAACTCTCTCATCCAATATTATATACTTCACTAATTATTCAATGGGTAATCTACTTAACAATATATTAAATATTAGAAGCATTCATATTAATATAAAAAATAAGAATAGTATTGACATATTCTTTGCCTTGGAAAGTGAATACTCAGCTTGACTTAATGTCTGATGTTAGTTTTAAAATAATTAAGATAAAAATTGTTTAAGAGAACTCACATAGATCTATAAGTGCTGAGATGATAAATATGATGCAAAAATTTACTCAAAAGTTCACATTGTAATAGAGCTTTTCACTTATGGTAATATGACCCCATTCCTCCCTTGATAGATCCAAGGTTAATATATTTGTCCCAATATAATAAATGTGTTTCTCTTTTATATTATTAAATTAGGTTGCCTCAATAATCATGTCCTTATTGTTAAGGGGAGATTGTCTTAAAGTAAGTGTTGTCATAAGTAGTGTGATAGAAGTAACAACGGGAAACTATAACTATATTTTTTTTATACATGTGAAAAAGCAATCCCTAATTTACTTATGTCCATGGTAGTGAGAATATATTTTTTATAGTGGTAGCTCAATTATTTGTCATGTCAGTATCAGTAGTGGTACCTTATGGTCATTGTATTATGTTTAGTAGATATAGTAATAAATGGTGTAATTTAAAAATTTTAATTTAGACTACATTTACATCATAATGTGATACTATATAATTGTACCAAAGCTTAGTAGTGAAGACATGAAAAGTAACTAGATGTATTCAACAAAATTTTAATGCTTATCATTGTGTCTTTGAATAATATTTATAGTGCTAGCTAAATTGGGTAGTATTGACTTACTTTTACGATTCACATAGATATCATCATAACTCGTTGGTTTTGATACTTGATTATTTGAAAATAAATGCTAGTTAAATTAGGTAGTATTGACTTAGTTTTCCAATGCTAGGTAAATTATTAACTCGGTTAATGCTATCTTAGAGAACTTGTGTACACAACCAAATTGTAGGATTTCAATGGCTCGTAGTGATGGATAAAGTTGTTTGAGTGAAAATGGAAGTTGAAGCACAACATGAGAACTCTGCTGCTCTGTGCGAGGCCTTATGCCTTGAACCATCTCTCACCGCGTGGATTTGAATGCGGAATATCTCTCTGTATTTGATTTATGGCTACGACCCATGTCTCTATGCATGGCATTCCCTATATCCAGCTGCCCTACGCATGTCTTTTGTTTTTTAGGTAAGATGTCTTCATGATTCATAGCATCATTTTGTTCTTAGTCCACCATTAATGTTTCCTTTCTAGAGAAGTGGATCTCAATTTTTATCCTTGTAGCTATGCATGGGCATCTTTAGTCTAGCGTACAGCCTTTCCCTTTCTATTTTTCCTGATGCGTGGTATGATTCTAAATTGGTTAGACATTTTTTGGTGCCTTGCATGCTAGTTATGGCCTAACAATTGCAGGAACATAGAGGGTTTCAAGGAACAAAGAGGGTTTCTACAAGGAACAAAGAAACAAAAAAGATAGAGGGTTTCAAGGAACAAAGAGGATTTCTGCAAGGAACAAAGCAACGAAAAAGATAGAGGGTTTCAAGGAAAAGAGATGGTTTCTGAAAGGGCCAGAGGAAAGAAAAAGATTGAGAAATGTTTGCAGATTCACAAAGATGGTGACAGTGCCACACCAATGTCACTTTGTTTATGTTGTGGTAAGAGATGGCTAGAGAATCACCTCGATTTGTTCCAAAGGGATTCTCTAGATGGCATGAGAAATTGGGCTTTTAGGATGAATTGATGGAACAGAATCAAGCGGTGGGTTTGGCGGAACTACTCCATTCCCTGTCTGATTCCTGCCATGACTTTCCATTACAAATCCACTAGAAAATGGTGATGCATCTTCATCAACCAAACCTTCCTCCACACTGCAATGAACCAACACCTTTGCTTCTACAACCAAACCTTCCTCCTCCTCATCAACCAAACCTTCCTCCTCGTTTATCCCATTGTAATGGAGGGTTTGTCGAGAAAATGGAGAGACAAACACCAATGTTTGAGAGCCACGAGAGTAAGGTTTCTGTGATGGGCATTAAGGGCATGAGGCCCAACGGCAACAAAGTACATACTCATTTATTCATGGGTGGCGAGAGATAGATATTAAGACCCTCATTCTTATGAGAAGTGGGAGACATGGTCAAGAAACAGCAGGAAACAGCGGGCTAGGCCATCTTAAAATAGAAACATGATAGGTGAAACCACCAAAACTTTTTTGGTGTAGAGGCCAAAAATCTTTTTGGTGCTAAATTGTTTTAGTTTTTGTATGCTGGGGCTTTCACTGTTATTTTGCGAAGGAACTCAAAGCTGAGCTAGAAGTTTCAAGGAAGACGGAAAATGGTTTATTTTCTGCATGTATTTTCCTTTCAATTTGATGTATTTCCCTTGCAAAGATGTTGCCATTGGTATTATTTTCTTTGCATAGATTTATTCATTGGTATAGTTGTAGGAATTGGGATTATTTTCATGGTATATATGTAGGCATTGGGATTATTTTTAGGGCATATTTGGGTTTGTGAGTATAATTTAACATGTTTTCCAACTAGGGAAAGTACTTTTGAATTATACTAGTGCATGAACATGGAACCCCAACCTAATTTGAATTAATTGGTCTGTAGCAGAGTCTATATATTGCATTCATGTTCATCAATAACATATTATTATATTTTATTAGAAATTTTAATTGTCTCTCTCGTCCATTAGTTATTTTCTTAGTGGTTTTATTCTCTCTTGTTTCTTGTTATGCAAGTAACTATATAGTATTTTTTCAGACTTATATCTTTCTATTATAGTTTTATCTTGGCTAAGAAACTCATCTTGGTACCATTTCCTAAAGTCTTGCACTATTGTGATGTGAATCTATTCTGCTTCAAGGAAGTTTTGTTCAAGAATGCTTATTTTTATTTTTCTTATGTAATTCACTCTTGGAACCATTTCGAGGAAGCTCATATGAATTGACTATCCAAACCTTAGATGAATCAAATAATGATTTGTTACTAGATGTATCTATCCTTTTAGCATGGTGTATTTTTATGGAGGTGATTTTGCTCATTTTATTTGTAGATAATATGTGTTTTTCAACCTCTCAACGAATCTTTATCTTTCAAATTAATAATTGGTATCATTAGGTCTTTGTAGCAACTGCTTCTGAATTTCAGATAGATTTTCTAGTGACAATGCATACAATTCTAATGGTCTTTCTCTCTCTTGGATTATCCTTTCATTATCTATCATGTAGCTTTAGAGTATTTCTTTTAGGATCCTCACTATTTCTGCAAGATTTAGGAGTGTTTCTACTTTAGGATCCTTACCATTTCTGCAAGATTTAGGGGTTTCTCTACATTCATCCTCTCTTAATATTCCTCACATTTGACATGGTTCGTTTCTTCAAGAGGACATCATACCATATTGGGTTTTTCTTGTGATATTGGTTCCACTTTTTTCACTCAATTATATTTTCTTTTTAGTGTTGTAATGCAAAAAATTCAATAATTAGTTGTAAATTAGCATCACAATTTAAATTAATAATGGAGTATAACCTTTTATATGTAATTGTGTCTTATAACATGATAGTGTTGCACCCTAACCCATCATACAACATTGTAACAATCCTAGTTCCTCTGGGTGTGTTTTGAGAAATGAGGTCATCCTTTTATGAAAATGCACTCCCCCTTGGCTCATTGCTATATAATTCAACTTCTATGCAATAAATGGCCACATTGTTTCACTTGATATCTACCATTCTAGGACATGCACCGGGATGATCTTTTGCTTGGATATGCGATCATGTGTTTGGCACTAGACTCTAATTCTTTAGCATGAAATAGGTCCATATCACACACAACTTGGTTTTACCAGCAAGGTAAAATCACATATAATATGGAAATTTTCTTTATGAACAATATAGGGAATGGTCCTTGTAAGTCCAATTGCAAATTTTGTAATCTATTGCTCAAAGTCAGTATTTTGTCTACAAGTTTGGTTCTTCTTGAATCCCCTTTAATAGGAACATTCATATTATCCAAAATAGTATAACCCTCAGCTACTTCTCTAGATTCTATAAGATTTTAAGTGAGGAGAATACTTTCAGAATGATCTATCCCATCCAAAACCATAGCATCCTTCTCCATGGCACACACATGGTCTCCAAGTGGGACATGCAGTGACAAATATTCAGTCTCTGATGTCACATCAATTTCTATAGGCTCATGATTTTTCACTAGCGTATCATATTCTGGTCCCTCGGCATGTTCAAGCCTCTTCAATGGATTATCCAAGGAAGGTTGTTGATTGCACACATCCTTGTCTTCTAGAAGAGATTCATTCATACTTAAATAAGGAGATATATTGTAACTTTTTCTAAGCTCATGAACTTTTGGATGGAACACTGGAGTCCAGGCCAAATAAGGTGCTTAAACAGGGAGATATATTATATCCCTCCATAACCTTAGGGATCGTCAATGGAGTATCAAATTGGGAAGGTTCCTGCTTTCTCACCACAATCTGTATATTTTCTCAAACTTTGAAATTTTGGGTCTCTCCAGCTTCCTAGCCATTGTTTCCCTCAATTTTGGTTGGGTCAATGAATCACTCATGTTTTTCCTTGTAGTCCATATCAAATAATTGTTCTCTAATTCGACTTGCATCAGTTATGCCATCAACAATAAAATTACTTTCATTGCATGCTCCATATTCAACTTCACTCTTTTCCACAACTATATTATATCCCTCTGTAACCTCAGGGGTCTTCAAATGATTATCCAATTGGTAAAGTTCCTACTTGCATGCAACTTCTATAACAATCTCTGAGATATTTTCTGTAAGAGAATCAGCTATACGTTAACAAAATAATGCATCATTACTCTCCATAATCTGGGGCATATCTAATGGATCACTAATGTCCAATCCAAACAAAGAACTCAAGCAAGGAGATGCACTTGATATCACTTGAGTCACTTGATATCTACCATTCTAGGAGATGCACAGGGATGATCTTTTGCTTGGAGATGTGATCATGTGTTTGGCACTTGTTAGTGTCAGTATCTTCATCCCACTATCAGAGATCAAATCCTCTTGTTGCATTGCATATTAGTTGTCCCACCCAGTCAGCTGCATTCCATTAGGAGCATGGATCATCTGATGGTAGTGGCTTCTCCTATAGTTTCCCTCATGTAATTTACCTGTTGGCCCATGTTTATTCATCAAAAGCATATACAGTCACCTTTTTGTCTTAAAGATTGCATAAGTCTTTTCTAGGGTTTCATTGTCATTAGGTCTAGGGTTTCATTAGGGTTTCATTAAAAAAGGTTTCAAAATGTCCAATAACGACCAACAGGCACATGAGGAGGTTCCAGTATCAATAAATTTTATTATCAAGTGTTCAAAGATGTATTTTCCTCAAAACTTTGTTTTGAACAAAAACAAAGTATTTTAGATTTTCTTGTACAAATTTATGTAATTTCATCTCCTCCATATGTAAATCACTTCACCTGCAAACCTAGTCACTTTCCCTAGCCTCAGTAGCTCCAAACCCCCTACAAAAAAAACAAAACACAAGTCATTCAGTTCATCACAAGCTCTAATAAAGTGAAAAATCTCAAAAAAGAGTTAAAAATAAAAATAAAGTCATATTCCCAACATTATAAAAGTGGGTTTTTATACATCAAAAATTAAAAGCTCCTTGTATATGAATTATTTCTTTAATTTGAAAAGTCCATTTGCATTCAAAGAACCAAAAGTGAGCAAAGCAAGGTTGTGTTAGAGTCAAGCGAGAAGATTGGTGCAAAACTGCCCGAGTTCAGAGGCGCGGTGCACTGGGCAACTAGCGCAGCGCACATAGCAGGCACGACGTATAGGGCTTTGATTGCCAGTTTAAATTTAAACGGGCACGATGCACACACAGGGTGTGACGTGTTGGGTTTGAGGCATGGTGCATAGAGCTACCAAGCCCAGTTTCTTCAACCACTTCCTCAAAAATGCCAAACTTGCCCAAATCCTCAAGTGTACAAGTAAGTGCAGCTCTCCTCTTTGTTAGTGAAAGGATTTGTCATCAAATTTATGGTGGTTGTGTAAACAAAAAATCAAACCCTACCTCTTGTGTCTCTCAAAAGAAACAGTACCTAGGGTTTGCACTATTGTTTTGGCTGCCAAGTCATTCCCTCACCTTTCCACTCCCTCACTCATTTTCCTAGTTTATTCCCCTATTACCTAATTCCCATATTCCCAAAGCAAAATCATATATCCCTATCCCCAATCCTATTTTTCCCAAGATCCCAAATATAATTCCCAAACCCTAGTGTTATACGCAAAACTCCTAAATTACTCCCTAATCCCCTATTTCCCTAACTAAAACCTATCCCAACAGTCCCTAAAATCCCTCATTTTTCCCTCCCTCTACAGTCTCTCATATAACTTTTCCCTTGGTGCAGAAGTCAAAAACATCATAAATCACCTACCTCTCATCAAGACAACTCATCCACTAGCAGAGATGGAATCTGATCCCTCATATGATTATGAAGAGGAGACCCACAGTGACTCACCTACAAAGGTACATGCACCTAGGAGACCTCATAGAGGTGGAAAACATATTCGAGAAGAACCAACCACTCTTGCTGAGTTACAGGCCTGCCCTCTCGACATCACTTGTTTCTAGCACCAGCCTTGCGATGAATTTTGTGAGAAGGTTACTAGTGTTCAGTTTCACCATGAGTTGGCCCATTTTTTTGTGCTCCATTCACATGATGATCAAGCCACTCTAGCTGGTGTCACATTCACTTTAACACCAAAATCTATTTCACTAGCAACCGACATTCCTAACATTGGAGAGTAATGGAACAAGAGGCAACAAATTGACCGACAACATTATGAACCATACATCAAGCCTGGTTATTTGAGATAGCCCATGAGAGTTTTTCATTTTCGATGCGTCAAAAATTTATATGCTCCTTTAATGAAACTGATAATGAAGTATCTCACCTGTGAGGGTCGGTTTTCCCGTTTATATGCCTATCATATCAGGTTGTTGATGCATTTTACTAGGGTGAGGATGATGAACCTCCCCTACTTCATGTTCTGAAATATTGAGAAGATGACCACCCTAGTAGAGACAAGACTCCTCAGCAGTAGTTCAACAGTATATTTCATTTTTCTGTCATTAAAATTGTGGTCATCCATCAGCTTGGCTTGTAGGGCATCACTTGGGAGGACTTCATTTCTCGTGAGTATTTCACAACTCCTCAGGGACCTTCAGAGGCTTTTCATGAGACAAGTGAACCTTCTTATTAGCATGAGGGTCATGAGACACAGACCGCTAGTATCCGATGTTTATCACTTATCAGAAGGGCACTAGACGGTTGTTCACAGCAGCAAAGAGAGTATTATCTCCACCCGAGGTGGAAGGGGTCTCGCTTCAGTCATCAGCACAACAGGTTCAAGACAAAGGCAAGAGGCCATTAAAGGATGAGGGGCCTTCAAGTGACCGGGACTTCATTCTCATTGAGGGTGATGATACTGATGTGGGCTCGCAAGGCACAAATCTCAAAGAAATCATCCAAGAGAAGCAGGTGGACATCAATCCCTTGTCCCTCAACTTCGAGAGGGCTAAGTAGATTATAAAGTACTTGGAGCAAATGAATATGTAGCTTGAAGATCAACAAGCGATTATGGAGTTGCAAAACATTCAGGAGAATCGCCAAGCTTCCCAAAGGAGGAGGGTGGAGTTCACTTCACTTGAGCAAGAGACCAATTCCGATCGGGAGTCTTGGCTTGAAACAGTCAATATCCACTTAGAGAGGTTGTTGGAGAAGGCCAACAAGGAGAGGACATTGTTGAGACATATGGCATATCATTACATGGCGAGAAACAAAGTTTGCACGGCTTGAATCATGAGCTTAAAGGCAAAATTGAAGAGGGCATCAAAGAGGCGAAAGGAGCATGATTGACTTCAGATATTGGCTGAGTTCCTTGGCCCAATGCAATGCTTGACAAAGAAGACGTAGCCCAAATTTCATTAAATTTGGGGCACCTTTTGCATTTTTGAAATTTTTGGCACAAAAAACAGAATTTTCTGCTCTATGTGCTGAGCTAGGTGGCACTCGCTTTTTATAGGAGCCTCCAAATCACAAAAACTCAACATTTCTGGATTTGGCATGGAAAACTATGCTTTTATGTCAATGGCCAAGAAATTTGGATAGGTTTTGAGCCCTCAAAGAGGTCAAACACACTCAAAAAATGACCTTACTGCCCCTATTTTGACACAAAGGAAGTAGTGTTGGGAGAATTGAATTTTGGAGGGGCAAATGGAGGTCAAATTGAAAAATTCCACATGGGTTGGAAAGTTGACAGTCAAGCCTTTCCAACAAGCATACTTGTGGTGAATTTGGACACAGCAATGGCCTTCAAAAGTGACTCCAAACAGGCACTATGCATAGAGAATTAGGCGTGGCCCATAGAGGAAAATTGGCCCAGTTTGACCAGGAATGCTCTGTTTTTTACCTATCTTTTGCCTGTTTGACTTTTTCATCTTCTTAATGCTAGATTTGATCCAGGTGGATGTTGGTGGCCACCCACCTATCCCATTTGGACCCCCACAATTGTCTCTTTCAGCATTTTCAGTTTCCTTAATTATAGCACAACTTACTA